>CM021788.1:2405610-2424196 GCA_011076525.1 Nettapus auritus
AAAATAAAATAAAATAAAATAAAATAAAATAAAATAAAATAAAATAAACCACGTCTCTCCTGAAGCCAGTAACCTTGTGCAGTGATGGATTGTCTTGCTGCGAGTGGAGCTGGGGAGAAATGGAGAAGGAGAGGAGGAAATGTAGATACCGTAGTGTACTCCAGGGGGTCGGGAAAGGGATATGAATTATTAAGTAAAATTAATAATTGAAATAATTAACAGCTGCAAGAGATTTTTGTCCGTTCTGCACATAATAGGGTAGCAATGTTTAGTATCAAGCTGTAGTAACCACCAGTAATTTGATGTTAATTAATTCGTTGGCTCAGCATTCCAAGCATTTATGGGTGTTTTCTTTCCTTATAAATATATTAATAAGTTTAAGTAATTCTACAAAGTAATTTCAAATACACATATATATATATATATAAAGAAGCAAGAAGTCCTAGCAAATGGCAAGTCATTTATTTCTGATCAGTAATTAAAATGGCTTTTCCCCCCACGAACGTACATCAGAGGGAAGCAGCTTTGTTCCGTGGAGCTGCTCATTTTGATTTTTCTTCCTCTGGAGCGGATCGATGCCCGGTGCTGGCTGGGGGTCAGACCGCTGCGCGCTCCTGTTGCCAACGTGGCAATTTCCAACCTTGCCCTTTGGGGATTGTTGCTGGGTCTCCTAAGGATCGGGGTTGTTCCCTTCCCGGCCCCGTAGCTCCGAGCCCTTTGGCCAATTTGAGAGGTTTGGGGTGAAATCTTCCAAAAAGGAGGGTGGCTCTGTGGGTGCTGGGTGGCCGGGAGGTGGCTGTGGTTTGGAGGAGCCAAACCCCTCCGAAAGCCCCCCGAGAGCTCAACCCATCTGCCCCCAGTGCACAGGCAGATAAATGGGGTGCGGCAGGTCTGGTTCCCAGAATAATAATAATAAAAAACGGTTGTAGGCGGGTGTGAGGATGTCCATGGGGTTTTTAGGCATGCACGTGGCTGGGAGGGCTCTGCTGAACTTCAGCTCCCTGCTTGGCAGGAGGAGAGCCCTGGATGTCCCTGTTAAGGGCAGGGAAGGTGTCAGACCCTGTCCCCGGCTCCTGGTGTCCCCAGTTCCCAGATCTGCTCACACCTTGCCCGGAGAGACCCAGAGCCAGCCACAGCCATCCCCAACTCCCTGCTCCTAGAGCAAAATAAGTGCCCAGGGGCTCACCTGGTGCGGTCACCTTGTTCTCTGCTGGGATCCCAGCTCTGGAGAGGAGAGGACAAAGTCCATTTGGGTTGTTCCAGGACCAGGAAGCCCTCGTGGGGACATGGCATCGCCCTCCTCCTCAGGGAGCCCTCGCATCCCCTCTGCGCCCTTTGCAAAGCCAGGCACAAGCCGGCAGAGCCGGGAGGGACCCGCGCCCATCCTAGTAGCAGATGGAGGGGACAGGAGACTTACTTCTGGCCTGGCTGCTGGGAGAGGAGGCTGGCAGGCCGTGTGGACACCCAGGCTGGCTTTATGGAGGGCGGCAGGCACACGTTAGGATCCCGAACCAGAGGGATGGAGAAGAGGCAGCAGCAGGCGGGCAGTGCTCTCTTTCCCCTGCCTGGCGGCAGGGACCGATTCTGCTCCTGCACCGGGGAGTCGGGGAGCACCACAAGTCTGAAGTCGCCCTAACGGGGCTCAGCTTCAGCCGCAGACTTCTGCAGACTTCTCCCACGCAGGGACTTGCCCTATATTTAATTTTTTTTTTTTTTTCCTGACTGCTTTAGTGACTCTGTAAACGCCGCGGAGTTTTTGTGTATTTTTTTTTTTCCTTCCTGCTAGATGAAGTGGGTTTAGTTTTTATTGAATCAGTTTCCTCCGAGGATAGAGGTTGCGAGTGGATAAAACCTCTTTCAATCCCATAAAAATGCCGTCAGGGGATTCACTTAAATTTATTTAATCCTGTGCACTTTATCGCGGTCACTTCATCATGGCAGGTAAGTGGATGCTAATGGATCCCTTCTCTTTATGGCCTGCAGCCTCCTGGAATTAGATCCCCCAGCTGCAAATCTCTCGTTTGTGGTTGGCATTTTATCTTCTGTCTTTTATTTGATTAGCAGGAGGAAGCGAGAGGCAGGGAGCCCGTTTCAGGGTATTAAGGCCAGGAGAAGTCGGTGCTCTAATCTGCTCTGACCTTCTGGGGAGCACCAGCCCAAATTTCAGCCCGGAGGAGATGCTCTGCGGATGGCAGGACTCCAAGCTCTCCCTCCCTCGCCTCCCAGCCCGGAGATTTGGGGTCTCTGGACGCGGGGCCGTGTTGCCAGGTTGGGCTCTTGCTCTTTTCTGCTTCGGGGACGAGTCGGAGCTGATGTGAGTGTGCCCCTTCGGAAGGCCTGGCTCACCCTGCTCCACGTCTGACGGGCCCTTTCCGTTGAAACGCCGAACTTCATTGTGACTCAAGCATTTCCTTTCATACAGTCAAAGTGTTCGGATGCTTTCAGGTGAAGGTTGTTGCACGCCTGCTCCATTAATGCTTTTAAAACCGGGTGATTCTTTTCCTTCGGTGTCACAATTCTGCTTTTTTTTTTTTGGCGACCTGCTTTAGTGTTCCGTTTCGGCTGCTGAATCCGAAGCGCTCGCCCTGCCCAACCCCTGAACGTCAGACCGTGTTGGTCGATGCTGGGGGATGCAAGCACGTGGTCCGGGCCCCGTTTGGGTTAAAAAACCTACAGATAGAGAGGGGCAGCAGCCTGGGCTGCTCCTCCTGGTGCTCTTGAATCCTTTCCCATCAGGAAGATGCAATTTTCCAGGTTTAGCACTGTGTCGGTGATGGCGAGGAGTTTGGATGGATGTTCAGACCACTGGCTCTGCTTCCCCGTGGCAAATCGTTCCCGGCCCCCTCCCAAACCAAACGGTTTCCTTCCACCAAATCATCCTCTTGCAGCACCAGGCACCAAAATCGGTTTTAGAGAATGCTCTAAAGGTAAAAAAGCAAAGCCAGGTGTGGGGGAAATGAATTTAGCAAGACGCTGGTGTTGGTGGGGTGGGAGGAGCGGCGATGCCCAAAGGGATTTACTGCTTCAGGACTGGGGTCCCCCGCACTCCTCAACCAGCCTCGCCCCGGGCAGGGGGAGCCGGTGTCAGAATTAATGAGAAAACTCAGTAATTGCTGCAGCAAAGCCATCGGCCTCCAAAACAGACGCCGAGCTTGAGTTATTGAGGAGCCCCATGGCCGCTCAGGGGGAGAGGGGAAGGGAGGGTATCGGTGTTTGGGGGGTCCAATTATTTCTGAACCGCAGACAGCCTTATTAACTCGGGAGGAAAATTAATTGTTGTAATTAGAAAAGCTCATTGGATTTTGGTGGGGAGTTACTGGGGGAGGTGACGGAGGAGTGACAACAGCCACAGGAGGGAGAGAAACGAGAGGTGGGGGGCTGGTGGGTTGATGGAGAGAAGTACGCCCAGGAGGAGATGGGAGAGAGGCAGGGGAATTTTGAGTTATTCTGCTCTAAGTTTGGCCTTTAAAAAAAATGGAAAAGGAAAGAAAAAAAATAATATTCCTATGTATACAGGCAAACGTGTAGCTATATCTATATAACATAACGCGGAGGAGATTTATTGGAGGGTTTCCGTGGGTGGCTGTATTCGTTTCCGATACGCCAGGCCGTCAGCGCGGGGTTTTGTGGGGTTTTATCTTTGTGGATCTACGAACTCCGTAGCACATCTGTTCTGTCCTGGTCCCAGAGGTGGCTGCACCTGCAGACAACCCTTGGTCAGAGGGACAGTCCTTGCCTGGGGACCCACGCGGCAGGGGACGCGATCACGGTGTGAGCTGCTGGTCCGCGCCGGGCTGGTTCTTGACCTTCTGGCTTCAAGAGTATTAAGGCCAGAGGTGGGCAGAGACCAAAATCAGGGCACTTTCCCCAAACCGTCCTGGCATTTGAATCCAGCGCCTGACCTTCGATGTTGAAAAGAGCTCCAAAGACTGAAACAAAACACAGCTTGGGATGGAGCTGGGTGCCGCGGCGTTGGGGCTATCACTCAGATCAGATCCCTGCCTTCCCAAACCGAACCAAGCACGGGCAGCATCCAGCCCATCCACAGCAGGGATGTGTGCGTCTGCCAGCTCGTGTGGCTCACACAGCCCACGGCCGAGGGAGCAGCTGCCCGTGGGTGACATTGCAGGTTTCGCAGTGGCTGAGCAAGCTCTCGAGCCTAGCAAGCTGCACGGCCCCTGGTTTCTCCCCAGTGCCTTTGCCCTGATGGCTTTTCTGCCTGTTACTGAAATAACCTGTCAAGCTGAAGCTAATAATGAGCCACAAGTCAGATTCTCTCTGGTAGGTTGCCCTGGGTGTCTATCACAATCTTTAGGGGTGACCCAATTATGATAATTGGCCAATCTCGCGACTGGTGTTGGAGAAGAATTGGCAAACAAAGGAAGGAAGGAGGAAAAATAAAAGCTACAGTGAAATTTGCAGAAAACAGAGGCACGTAGATATAAATGCGTAGCCTTCTGAGGGCCCCTTTTTGGCATGAGATGCCTTTAGCATTAACCTCTTTGGCATGCCCTGCTCCGATTCCTGCAGGGAGCAGCGAAATAAAACCCCAAACCCCACAGGTGATGCTCTGCGTGGCTGGGGAAGCGCCGGACCCCACGGAGATGCAGTGGGGCCGGAAGGGGTCCCCCGGCCCCCAGCTTTCTCGTTCCCCATCATTACCCCACAACGCCGGCTTGTTTGACTTCTGCCAGAACGTTCCTGCTGGCGAAGGAGAAATAGATGGCTTTGAAAAGAGCTGGAGCGGTTTCCCAACTGGAGGCCCGCTTTAAGCGCGGCCCTCGGAAGCCCTCAGCCTGTTGGAGACGTTGGATCGCCGCGCCTGGGACCCGTAGCGGTTTGCTTTCTGATCCCGCTGTCATTATTCTGACAAATATTGTCGTAGGACCACAGGTTCCTCTTTCCACGGGCTGGCTCGCGAGCTGTTTGCACAGCTTCGTGTCCGAGGCATGAGTTCAGCGCGGCAGCTCCTCTCCCCCTCGGTGGCTCTGCGTCGCACCTCGGTTTCGCAGGAAAGTTGTGAGTTATTCGCAGACAGGCTCTGGGAGAGAGGGAAGAGGAGCGATCCCTGCCCCTCCCCGTACCACACACACCTTGAGCCAGGGCAGGACGAAGGGAAAAAAGGCAATTTTAGCCCCAGCCGTGCTCCTTCCCACCCCCCTCACCTTCTCTTTCCCTTGTGCCGTGCGCCTCCCCCTCGCAAGCAGCTCTGGTATTATTTCTGCATCAGAATAATAATAATACAGAGCGAACACGCTGTTATGACTGCGGTGACCTCCTGCCCGGCGTGCTCCGCCGAAACGCTGCTGGAATCGCAACTTGGCACCGATCTTTTTTAGTGAAGGATCGCTTCTGGCTAATCTATAATTTACAAAACACACTCGGGTTCATTTTTTATGGGGTGTTTTGATATGATGCCATTTAAAAATCTGAAGGAGACGAGGCACCTTTTAAAAGGTGCTCCCGAGTCCTCTCTTTTTCTTTTTTTTTTGGCCGTGTTCCGGTTGTTTCTGTCTGGCCAGAGAAGGGAACCTCTTGGTGCGAAGCTTTGTGCGCCGTCCCGCGGCATCGGGGCCCTGCTCCTTCAGCGTCCTCGCTCTCTGTGCTCGCCCCAACCCTCCGTGCATTCCTCCCATCTTTTTTTCCACCTTCTTGTGTTGTTTAGCAGCCAGAAACAAATATATTTATTCCCCCCTCTGCTTTTGCTCAGGGAAAGGAGGGCGAGGAGGGCTGCTGGGGCTTCGCTCCCCATCACCTGGATCTCGCAGCAGCCCCCGAGCCCTGGAGCAGCAAAATGTCCTCGCATCTCAGGGGACAGAACACTTGTGATACTCCAACGCCTGCGAGCCCTTCTGCCGGCGGTGGGTGGCGGGGCACCGAGGGCAGAGCCTTTCTGGGGGGCTTTGTGCAGGCGTTTGCCTTTTCACGGTGCCCCTTCTGATTAACGCGAATCCCGCCCGGCATCTGTTAGCAGGAAGGGCATCGTTAGCAGGAAGAGCAGCGCTGTAAGAAACCAAACATGAATCTTGCAGGGCTCTGCGAATAGCACGGGAGGGATTAAATATGTTCGTCTTTACGGTCTGAAGGGAAGGGAAGAGCTTTCTCATCAGGCCCCGGCTGCAGCGTGTCCGCGGTGTGATTATGTAGCTATAATTAACCTCCTCCCCGACGCAGAGCGATCTGCTTTGCAATCACCCGCGAGCTGCCCAGCCTGGGAAGGAAAAGCTTCGTGGCTGTTGATAAATAGAGGCCGTGATCTTCGGCAGCCAGGTACTTGAATGCAGCAGGCGTCGGCAGAGCTGGGGCTCGTTTCTATCAGTGCTGGGGCTGGAGGAGGTTTGTATTTAAAAAAAAAATAAGAAATCAGCCCGTGCCTTGCTCAGTCATTCGGGGAGCGATGTGGTTGAAAGAGAAGCACAGGTACAGGCTGTGATGCTGATGGCTGATCCGTGCTGACTTCTCTGCCCCACGGTCCGGTGCCGACGCACAGAAATGAGGTAGGGCGCCCCAAAACGCCTCGAGGAAGGCGGATCGTGGAGCAAGAGGCGGCTTGGCTGCATCTGGAAGGCAAAGTGGGCGATGTGTCGGCTGGTCGGCGCACAAAGAGCCCCGTCCTGGGGGCTGCCACGATCCCAGGGACTTGGTGAAAAGGTTTCAAGCTCCGTGAGGCTCCCGAGCAGGAGGAAAGCAGGCCCAGGGGAGCAGCACGTGAGGGAAGAGCATTAAACAGAACAAAACTGATAATGAATGCTGCTGTTATAGCACCTGTCAAAACTGCTCAGGAGTTTAATACCATTCAATTTCAGAAGAGAGAAACATCTTTGTGATGACTTTTTTTTTTCCCCCCTTTAAAGAGGAAAAATGCTCCGTGCTGCTATTGTGCTCTCAGCGCTTCACTCCCATTTTAGCCTTTTTTTAAATCCCTTTTGCGAAGATGGGGAAACTGAGGCAGGCTGCGGCGGCGCGTGGGTCCCGGCAGCGTTGCTCCCTCTCCTTCCCGCGTGTCCCCGGTTCCTCGGGAAGCAGCAGTGCAATTTGCTTCTGAGATCTCCGCGTAGCCGCGAGTTGTCGCGCAGCTAATATTTAGGTCAGCAGAATCTAATTCCTTTTAAAATCATAATTTTATCGTCGTAATTGCAAATGTTTTCATTAAGCACTGGCTCCTGGGAGCCCGTCGGGAGGCTGGCACGTGCCTGGTGGGGGTTTGGGTCCTCGTTCGTGTGTCCCATCTACACAAAGGCTTTGTCCCCCTCTGTTTTTTCCCTAAAAAGAGTTGGGTGGGCATCTGGGGGATTGGGCTGGATGATCTTTCAAGGCCCCTTCCAATCCCTAATACTCTGTGGTTGGGTTTGGAAGGGTTGGGTGGTATTCAAGGGGTGGTGAGGGGACCCCCCGGGTGACCCTGGGGCATCACCTCCCCAAATGAAGACAGCATCATTTGCAAATTGCTCAGAGATACTGGGATGAAAACGAAACCCTCCGTCCTAGCCGGTGTTACTGAATCTCCACGGAGCGAACTTGGCTTCCCACAGGGGAAGGTGCCAGGCTGTCGCTTCAGCATCGCCTTCTGCTGGGCTCTGAGCTCACCGGGAGAGCGAATCAGCTTTCCTGAAGCGACTTTTTGCGTCTCAAAGTCAGGGCTCAGCTTCCCGAGAATAAAACAAAACCCTCTCTGGAGATCCGCTCTTAATACCACCTGCCTGGAAGTCCTGATAGGGGGCTTAACGCCGAAATGAATATTCATCCCTTGCCGTGGGAAGCTCCCCGTCTCGTGGGGGATTACAGCCGCTTCCTGGAGGGATGGCGTGGTGACAGCTAGCGTCGGGACGGGCGGCATCTGTCCCTCAGTGTGCCCGCAGCCGGCTGTAGGCCTGATTTTGGGGCAGGTGAGAGGCTGGCTTGGGCTGGGGCAGGGCGGGTAAGTGATGACTTCCCCATGTGCTTGCGTCTCTCAAGTCTAAAGGTCCAGGAGGAAAGGCTAATGCCATGCCGTGCAGATGCTCAGTCTCTGCAGGATGATTTTGTGCATCCTGGACGTGTTACGCCTCGTCCCGTGTGGCTGGCAGCGAGCAACCTGCAGGGAGCAGATCCCGCATTGCAGAGCTCCCGAAAGCTTCGCTGTCGCCAAGAGGGGATGGAGAGAGCTGTGCCAGCCCCTGCCGGAGGAGATAGCTGGACTTGGTGCGCCTCGTTTAAATAACATTTTGTTGTTACAGCAGCTAAGCTCCTCGGTTCCCCGATGTGCCGCGATGTGCGTGCCACCTCCCCGTCCCCCAGCACAAGAGGGTTTCCAGCTGGATCTCTGCTGGCACATCAAACTGCAGCTTTCCTCACCAAAACCACAACCTGCGAAAAAAACGGTGCCTTAATCAAATCCATCGAGCCCCAAATGGGGAGCAAGCCTCTGTCTACAGGGAAATGGGCCCCAAATTGGCCCTTGGATGGAGTGACACTAAGCATCCCTCTCTTTCTCTGCTTGTTTCTTTATTTGTTTTCAGCCGGGAGGATGGCATCGTACGTGGGCGCCTTCCCCACCCCAAGCAGCCGAGGGCTTGTCTTGTTATCATGGCAACCCCTGCTCGGAGGCAGACCTTTTGTGTGCCGAAGAAGGGAGAGAAAAAGGGAGGTCTGGAGGAAGAAAAGGGACGGTTTGGAGGAAGAAAAGGATGCAAACGAGATCCTGGGGATGGTTTCAGGAATCAGGCCGGCGACGCGTGGCTGGGTGCTGTCTGTGGACCCCGTGCTTCTCCTCCACAGCCAGATGGGGCTGCACGAGGCAAGGGGCAGCGCGGGAGATGCTCCTGGAGCTGGTCCACAGCAGAGCTGTGTGGTTCCTGAGGGGTGTCCCCTCTGCTGAACTCAGACACCCGAGGGCACGAATGCAAACATCCCACCCCGCTTGGGTGGCTGCGGGTCGGAACTGTTTGCTTCCTCTGTGCCTGAAGGTGTTCCCCATCCATCCCAAGATGTGCCGTTGGCCTTGGTGCTTCTTCTCCCCCTTTTTCTCTCCTGCAAGCAAAGGTTACCCGGGGAGACCCGACAGCTCGTGGCTCTGCTCCTGGTTGCAAAACTGGGAAAATCGCGAAGCTCTCGTTTGAGGGAGGGCTGCGAAGGCGATTGCAGGGATGTTTGTGAAGTATTCAACACGGTCTTGGACGTGCCAGAGAAAGGCTGAGGAGGAGTTGGATAATGTTGTCTTTTCAAGGGGTTTGAACAGAGTAAAATAAATTAAGTCCTGAGCATCGAGGACCTGTGCTGGAGCCGGCTCGGTGCTGGGACGCGGAGGGCTGGAGCAGGCAGCCGTAATTAACGCCTCCCTAACTTCCAGGCACTTGACTCCTCGCCCCCGGTGGTGGTCGGGCAGCCTGCCCTTTGCCTTCCCTAATGCAGGGCAGAGAGCTGAGCAGAAAGCTCCTCGAGCAGGAGGTGACTTCGGGCGTTCAGCGCCAGGGGATGGAGGGGGGTCCTGCGTCCCCCGGTGGCGGGGGGCCGCTCGCTTCCTCCTCTGCGCCTGCAGCGGGCAGAGCTGCAAAACCCAAGCCAACAGCACAAGAGAGTTTCTTTTCTTTTTTATTATTTTTTTTATTTTATTTTTTTGCTCTGCTTTTAAAATTATTTATTGAGCTATTGATTTGCTGCTAAAAGCCTGATCCGGCGGGGAAGCCGGTGTGGTCCTCGCCCTCGGCCGGGGTGAGCCAGCGCAGCCGCCCTGGGCGCGGGATGGCTTCCATCTGCTCGAGTTAGCATCCTTTTATCTTTAACCAGCCCTGGCCCTAAGTCATGCAGCCCTCCTCGGCGGGGCCATAAATTCACAGAGGCAGCGGGGTACGGGCATTGCAGGGAGCTGCCTGCATCCCTTTGTGCTGGGGGAAGGGGCCGCAGGAGGGCTGTGGGCGGTCACAGCGGCGGTGCAACGACCCCAGAGCGCTCCCCGTGTGCTAAAACCCGGTGAGGGGCTCCTGCTTTCTGCCTGGAGGAGGGCGGTTTTAAGAAATGATGGGTCGGACAGTAAGTAATACGCAGGGGGATGTAACCCACAGGTGTGCGTTGGGAAATTTGGGGGTGAAGCTCCATAAAACATGCTGCTGGGTGGCTGCTCAGCCAAGGCAGAGCCTGCATCAGTGCCAGCCCCAGCCCAGCAGCTCCCCACGCCGCTGCGACCCGATCCTTTTTTCCCCATGGCTATAAGCTGGGAGCTGTATTAACAGCACGTAGGAGAGGAGATGATGTGTGGGTCTGGGGGCTTGGTTTGTTTTCGGTGAGCCCCCTGGGGGCGTTCAGATACCCCGTGACGCTAGAATGATGTGTTGCGATGTCAGCAGTTCTGCTCCACGTCCTCACCCACGGGTGCATCCGTAAGGGTGCGTTGCAGGGCTCTGTGCACCCACGTCTCAGCACGGCTCGATGCAAGGAGGAGAAATCCCTGGGTCCAGCCCCGAAGCCACCCAGGCATCCCAGCAGCGCGGCCGCAGAGCTCTCTGCCTCCCCCAGCCCCGAGGCGCTGACAGCCAGCGCCGTCCGTGATCCCCACTGACCTTCTTAAAAGGGATCAACCGCGGAAAATGAAGAGATGAAGACTAACGGGGGGAGCGAGGGGAGGGGGAGGAGGAGGAATGAAATTAGGAGCGGATATTAATAACCGTGTTAAATATTTATCTGACCTCCTTTCACATGATCCTTTTAATGGTGACCCAAAAAGCCGATGTGGTAATATTCGCTCTGGCTGCTCTGTTCTGCCTCTCCGTCAGCAGCTTTGGGTTGTTTTAAGGGGGAAAAAGTTTCTTCTTGCCTGCTATGGGAGGAGTTGGTGGGTGATGGAGAGGTCGGGGTCCCGAAGGAGCCTCGCTCGTCATTATGGAGTGGCACCGGTGATGATGGGGATGCTGATGGGAGCAAGCGTTCACCGTGGAGAGGGAAAGAAAATGCAAAAAAAACCTCAGGTGATGGATTGGGTGGGTGGGAAAAGGGTGAAAATGCCCTGTGGGAATGCAGGGGATGTGCCTGGCAGTCCCCAGCGTCTTTGTCCTTTGTCGTACCGCCCGTTTCTGGCCTGGCTTGGCTTCAGGCCGGTGACTCTGGGCTGACCACCACGAGGTCAGCCTGGTTTAGTTTAGTTTAGTTCATTTTTTTGTGAGCGGTCCTGTTCTAAGTGGCTCCAGGTGCTTGGAGCTGCCACTCGAGGGAAAAACACCGCCTTGAACATCTGGGCCCTGACCCCAGGGGCCGGCCAGCACTCTCGGCTCGACGAACTACAGGTGACACACGAGTCATTAGCGAAGGTCCGTGGATTCCTGACCGGATTCCCTTCCCCGTGCCTGAAGCCCATGTTTCTGAAGCCTGAAGTGCATGTCTGAGCACGGAGCTGGGTGCTGGGTCTGACCCGCGGCTGGGGACGAGAGCGGCAGCGCCCCGTGTGCGGCTGTGGTTAACGTCTCCGATTTCCAGGCAGGTCGGAGAGGGGCACAGGGCAAGATCAGCAACAGCTTAGTGCAATTTTAACGCGGGGAGCTCTTTCCTGTCTTTTTCGGACCACACTTTTGCTGCTTTCCCATTTATCCCCTCCATTTCCTTCCCCTGTCAGCTCCCGAGTCGCAGCAGCGCTGCCCGTGCATCCGAACCTGTCCGTGTTTTCCATCAACTCGTCAGCTTGACTATTGCTGCTGGAGTGCTTGCTGCGCTTCCCCTCTTGCCTTGGTGGCTCAAAGCCCATAAAAAGCCCTGGAGGGCCGGTGTGAAATACCCTCTCATATTATACTATTTGTCTTTTTAAAGGAAGCTGCATTCATTAGAAGTGGGACCGAATAGAGTGCTTGGATTTTTGTCATCCCAGCAGCATCAGCCCCCTGGGACGACACCCTTCCACTTCGCCGGGGCTTGACCAGGTCCCCGAGCTGTGATTTGTGTTTTCAGTTGAAGTGTCAATTAAGCAGTAGCCTCAGTTTCCCCTTTGCAGGGTGGAGCTGGCGACACTTCCCCAGCCTGGTACAGTGCTCCTGAGATGTGAAGCCGGTGAGTTTTTTCCTTGTCACGAACCGTAGCGGGACAACTTTTTTTTATTAATTGGACTGGGGATAAAAAGTGACGTTTGAGTCCAAAATCAGAGCCCATTGTAGCTAAGGATGGAGTTTTTCTGGCAAGAGGCTGTTTCCAGGACCTGTTAACAGGCATGTACCTTCTGAAACTATCTGAGTTTATTTTCAGGGGAAAAAAAATAAAAAATGAAGTGTTCTTTTGCATTCCATGGCTTGTGCGGAAATATTTAGAAGAAACTTTTTTCTTTCTACGGTCTTCACTTGGCCCTAAGCGACGTGGGGAAATCTGCATCTCTCTTTTTCGGTGCCTCAGTTTCCCATCCTACAAAACGGGACTGACATCGCTTTGCCTGTTCACACCCTGTTTGGGATCTGAAGGGATCTGGAGGGGCAGCGCCGCTGCTCCGTCTGCGGCTCAGTCCCTGTCACCACCGCCGGCAGCCAAACAGAAAGGCGTTCAATCTTCCTAAATGTAATCTCGTTGTAGAACAGGAAATTCTCCACTGGTCAGAAAGGATATTAAGATCCCCACTCTGAAAGTGTTTGAAATTATCATCATTAATCTGGAAATGATTATTGCTTAGTTCAAGCCGAGTAACGTGAAAAATAAAGTTAACCTGAAGTGTGTATGGTGAAAAGTAAATTGGATTTTTAAAAAGCTTTCGTTTTCCTAATGGAAGATAAGATTAATAACACGGCTCCCGAATTTAGAAAAAAAAAAGAGCACATTTCCAAAATTTAAAAGCAAGGCCCAGAGAAGGCAGGACTTGGGGAGCAGTCGCGGAGGTGTCTGCTGTGCTGCCGGCACCAGCTCAAGGAAGACTCAGGTCCCTGAGTTTTCATCCTTCATCTCTTCATCTTAAGATGGCCATTTCAGGTCATCTTAGGATCACCCCAAGGTGTCCGGGTCTGCCCTGCAGCGGGGTGAAGAAATGTGGAGGGGCTGGGAATCCCCATTAGCGAGCCCGGGCCTTCCCCAGCTCCTCTTTCTGGAGGTTTTTGGTGGTTTTCTCCCTCGCCAGCTGGTTTGGGCGATGGGCATGTCCTTGCATTTGCTTTGAGTTGCACCGTTATCCTTGGGATGACAAGGGGAGCCCCGGTGGGACTCCTTTTCCTGGTCCTTCAGGGAGGGAGATTTCAGATCATCTCTATTTCCCTCAAGTCCATCTCAGGTTGGTTGCCGTGAGCTCTCCCCGCTCACTTTTTTCTCGCCTGCTCTGCGGTGTGGATCCGAGCGCCGTCTCCTCCGCCACTGTCTGGTGGCCGATAGCATCGCGGTGCTGATCCCGGGCTGCCTCTGCCTCCTTCCTCCCCGATGAGCCCCCCATCTCGCGAGGCCCCAGTGCCAAGGTGTGCGGGGCCGGCCGTGCCTGGTCCCCACACGTCCCCCCGAGGCTGTGTTTGCGTTGACGGAAGGTTAACGCCGCTGGGGCCTCACAACTTTTTGATTTATTGTCTTTCGGCGTTCATCACTCTTTTCTTTAAATTAAAACTCCCTCCAGATGGGGTCTGTGACACAGATTTATTGATCTGCAATAAAACCTCCCTCATAACCTGTGCAGCTGCCCATTCATCTTTCAGCGAAGGAGGGATCATTTCTCCATGGATGTCCCAAGAATGAAAGTGAGCTGCTAACTTTGCCCCTCTCTTGCCTCTCTTTCCCTCCACCTCTCCGTTTTCCCTCAGGATTTCCACACCGTTTGCCTATTTCCTCACCTCCGAGGTGGCTTTCGAGGCACTAGATGGGAACAGCACCATCTCTGAGCTTACCTCTCGTGTCCCTTCCACCTTCAGGTGCCCAGAAGGTGACGTGGTGGCAGAAAGGCCAGCTGGAAAGGTCCCAAGGGATGCTCGCAGGCTCCGACTCTATTTCAGATGCCGCCAGTCCTAATGAGGGATGTGCAGAGGGAGGGCATGGTGGCAACCGCCTGTGGCTTCCCGGCGCAAGAAACAGCCATAATTAGATGCTGGAAGAAATTATAGCGAGATAAGTTGGCTGGAAACCGTAATGATCTCCTGGTTCACGACTTCTTGCATTCGCTTGTGGTTTTTTATTTTCGCAAATGGCTCCACTTCCCAGCCTGGAAGGGACCCATCTAGAAAGGTTGTCTGAGCTGCTGATGTGATTTAGCTCAAGTTTTTGCGGTGCGATCCCATTTCCCAGAGTGATTTCAATCTCGGGCCAGAGTTACCAGCAAATTGGATGTTCTGCGAAGTGCTTTGCCAATGACGAGAGAAAGAGCGTGATACCAAATACTACGGGGAATTTCTGGAGTTTCAGAGAGACTGACAGCAAACGAAGTCTCCAGAACTGGAGATACTGAAGCCTAGACTTGCCCAAATCAGTTTATTTAAATTTCAGTGTTATTTCTTTCATGGCTTGAAGCCCGGGCCGTGGCTCCATAGGCCCGGTGCTGAGCATCCCGCGGAATCGCGCAGAGCCACTCGCTGTTCGGGAAGTAAATGGGATTAGGGAAGGATCAGTCGCTCTGACAATTGAGACAGGGGTTTTTAGGTGCCTCACAGCACAATGCTGCATGAAGCAGGATTACGGTCTGTCTCACCGGAGTCACTTGACACGTTGAGTGTGCATAAAGATGACTACACGGGTAAGTCCGTCAGGTGACGGCTGTGCGCACGAGGGCTGTTTTGGGCAGCTCTTCTGACTCACCTCCATCCATCCAGGTCATCCATTCCAAAAACATCCCTTCTAATATTTTTCCTACCCTCTGGAGCTGCACCAGTATGTACTGGGAAGGATGTGGGGGCGGGTCGGGTGGCAGAAGAAGCCCACGGGCTGGCAGAGAGGCGAATGCATGGGCAAGACGTCCCGAACCTTGGGTAGGCAAGACCTGGGAGCCAGATGGGACTGAGCAGTGCCCGTGGATAGCTCGAGAAGAGTGCTGGCTCGAGTGGGGGTAACCAGGAGGCTGGGCGAGCGTCGAGTCAGAAGGGAGGGCATCCTCATTTATCACCATAATCAGGAAGCCAGGCTGAGAAGGTTTTAATCACTGCACACGGAGCTGGAATGCAGAGCAAGTTTATGGTTTACAGTGAGCGGACTGACACAGCTGATTGATGTCAAATATGTCATGATGTATATTGTAAAGCCAGGAGATTTAATGGTGTAACTCCATGGTAGTCTTGGAAGTGAGGCGCTGCAGAGCAGGGAGTGATGGATGGGCTCATTTACATGTAAAATTGCCGATGGCATTGACAGCACTGGTATGCGGAGGGAAGATAAGAGGGAGACAGTGAGATTCACTCTGACCCTGGTATTGAAATATTAAAATACAGCTGTAGGATCATCTGGACTTTGCAAACGGAGTGCATGTCTGGGTGTATTTGAGCGTACACGTACACTTGTGCCTATGGTTGCAATTCCGTGCACAGTATGCCATAGAGCAGTAGCTCCGTGCGACATTATCGACTCCTGGCTCAGGCAGAAATAGCTGGTGCTGCTCCTGCGTCCCGCGGGAGAGGGACTCCTGGAGAACCCAGACATTGCTTCGTGTCGAGGAGCCCCTTGTGACGGGCTTGTGGTGGGAGCGGGGCTCGGAGGAGCTGGTCCCAGTAGCAGACTGGGCTCCGTGTGTCCGTGTGTCCGTGGCACGAGGCTGCTTCCCAGCTCCTCTGCGGCTCGGAGCCTCCTTTTTAATTTTGGTTGACTTAAGGGGAGGGCGGAGGAAAAAAAAAAAGCAAGAAACAGGAAAATTTTGGCTGCTGAGGTGATATAAACTGAATGTGGCAGAGCAGAGAGCCTAGCCTAAATAAACTGTCAGAGGATGTTTTGTTTCCATTAGGCCTGCTGCAAGCCCTTAACATTCCCGGTTGTGCTCTGTAACACAATCTTCAACTTATTTCTCGAGGAGAATGTCACCGAGGTTGGGTGAGCTGCTTGTGAGGAGCCCAGGGAAGGTCGTGAGGAGCAAACCCCCTGCTTCTGTGTGCATGCACCACTGCTGGAAAGCCTGGAGGGGGGTGCACGACTCCGGGAGGCTGAAAGCCCCTGTTTAGGATGGTTTTATCAGGATTTAACTCTCCTTCAAACCTTTCCAGCCTATCTGCTCTCCCCCAGCCCAGGGAGCACCTATCTCTGCTGCAAATGACTCCACTGAAGCTGATGGACTTGCCCAGGCGATAAGTCTGCCCGGTTATCTCCTGCAGGAACTCTGAGGGCTGAGAAGGAAGGGAAGAGAAAATCTCTCTCTGTCCCTTGCTGCTTGGACCGGCTCAGAAGGGATCTGAGGAGCAGGCAGGGGAGGGGAGAGGTGGGAAAAAGGAGGCTATGAGATGTCCTTGCTCCCTAACGAGGGTTACTTACACTGCTTTTACCTTGGTCCCCGCTGCCTTTGATCCCATCCCTCATTTCAGCCTACTTGACAGTCAGCGGAAGGGTCTAAATTGGGATATTTTTCCGAGGCAGGTTGACTAAGCACCAACTGAGCTGACCCTGATATAAACGCTTAAGAGGCTTTGCAGCGGATTAAGTGACTATTTTCATCTTGCCTTCTTCATGGGGATGTGTCGTGGGTCCCAGCACTCTGCCTGGGTCTGGAGGTTCGTTTTCTCTCCCTGTCCCTGCTCCTGCTCCCTCCTGCTCCTGGGACAGATAGCCTGAGTGGGGCGGGCAGGCAAAGGACAGCGTTTCCAGGAATTACCTTGAATTGCTCTTTCCTTACATTAAAAGCCTCATATTAAAAACCTCCTTGAAAAAAAATATATATATATATATTGAATTTATGAGCTGCTCTGTCATCTTTGCGGACAGCATATCAATTATGGCCGCATCTCTGAGCCATCTGAGGGTGCTCTGTTAGAGCAGCTGTGGCGGGGGAAGGCACGAGGGATTTAGACTTTTTTGGCTTCCAGAGCTCATTTTGTTTCTGAACCCGAGTCCTCGGAAGATAGTGTGAATCCCTTTTTCCATTGGCTCTCCTGGGCTCCAGAGGAGAGAGCCCTTTGCAGAAGAGGACTAGGGACTGCAGTACCAGATCGGTGCTGTCCTATCTCCAAAAGCTGCCAGTGGCAGATGCTCAGGAAAAAAGTAACAGCGAGTTCTGCTGGAGTCATAAATTTCATCCGGGAAGCCGTGATGGGGGCTGTGCAAACAGGGCTGCCAAACTAGTCCCTGTCCAGATGGGTTCGTGAGATGAAGCAGGAGGTCACCGGTATTTGAAATGTGGTCGCCTGTGGGAGAACCAGTCACGGGAAAGACTTCCCCTGCTATGAACTACACAGAAAAAAACAACAAAAGGTCATCTCTGTCCCCAGGTAGCCCTGAGTTCTAAGAATAAGACAGGGGAATAGAGAAGTGTTGATGTTGGCTTGTTATTTTCTTGCAACTCCCCTGTGCAGCTCCTCGAATCTGTCTCCAGAGCACCGGCAAAATCACCGCAGGCGCCTCGTGCAGCGGCAGCTTTGGGATGCGGCGGCTTCTGCGGACGTGGGGTCTGCAGGGGGACATCTCCCAGGCACGTTTCCTTGCAGGAGCTCTCGATGCATCCCTTATTCTCTCCCATACCTTCCTCTGGGTTTTTTGACGTGGCATGAAATACTTGGGTGCACTCGAGGCGTCCCTAACCCCCCGTGCAGCCGCTGCGTTTCCCCGGGGACCCCTCCTGCGGCGCAGGACTGGGAGGATGCTCTGCTGGTCCTGGGCGTGGGAGCATCCTGACAGCACGTCGTGCGCTCATCCCTCGTCAGGGGAGGCAGCCAGGCTCCCCGCCACCCTTCCCGGGGAAGTTGAGGCTAGTTTGTGTTTGTTTATTTTAATTATCATCTTTCTCCCTGGCTCGGTGCTCCCGCAAGTGAGACGGCGTCTGTGTTAATGGGATTATGCGTGCTGTTTGCTGATGTGTACGTGTTTGCCACTTCCTCTCCCTTTGAATTTCACCCAGATAATTGATTTCTGTCTCTTCCTTGGCACTTGCTTTTGCGGCACAGGGTGTTATTACTCGCCTTTTGTTTCATTGCTGAGCGACGAAGCCTTTACAAGGCAGCCCGAGCAAAAACAATTGTTGAGTCTCTCGCTTTCCTTATTAACTAACAGGGGATTGCAGGCAGCTTGAAGCCTTCTGAGAGGAGTAATAACATAAGTGATGGCTTGGGAGCAAAGTGGCTCCTTCCCACTGCAAGAGGCTGGGTGGATTATCCCGGTCTCCCGTTGCCGATCCTCCACCAAAGTCGACTCCGGCTGGCTCTTTTTGTCCACGCTTTTATCCCCGTTTCTTCTCCGTTTTGAGCTGCCGTGTTAGCACAGCACCTGGAGCCTTTAGGGGAAAATCGGCCTCCGAGCAAGGCAGCAACCTTGAGTCCTGCCCCCGAGGGGCCGGACGCTGGGCTGAGGTTGGTGGCGCTGGTGTGGGTCCTTGGCTAGTCTGTGGGGGACCACGGCTGGTCAGGAGGGGATGGGGAAAGGTGGATTTTGTAGAGGTGGGATGTGCTGATTTAGGGAGACCGGCCTTTCCAGGCCAGTTTCAAGGCAGCGCTTGGGCAGAGTTGGTGAAGAAAGGGAAAATAAAAATATTTTGTAAAGTTTTAAAATATAGCTT
>CM021788.1:2424296-2497769 GCA_011076525.1 Nettapus auritus
TAAGGAAGAAAAGCAAATTTTCTGGCTCAGAAAGAAAAATACGTGCATAGCTGGATTTTTGATTTTTACTTAATAAGGAAAAAGAGTTGCAATTGAAAGAGCGCTTTGAATTTGGCCCTATTTATTAGTTAATTCAAATAATTGGAGAACTTTGGTTTGGACATCTTTAGGTCTTCCTCACCCCTCCTGCCCTTCCTTGGAAAGGACAACATTTTTGTAGGGACTTCAGGGACTGCCCCAAGAACACCCCGTCTAACCTCATGCACACACTGGGCACGGCGAAGAAATTCGGTCATCAAGCTAACGAGTGGCTCAGCTCCGCTGAAAATGGTAAAATGAGTCCTAACCAGTGAGGTTCCCCATTGCTCCAGTGCCTGTGCACAACTAGGGTATGCTCCCCCAAAACACAGAGAACTGTCCCTCCTCTGCCTGCCCCTCTGGCTCCTGGCTTTGATTTCTTCTATTTGCGTAGTTTCTCAGCTTATTTTCTCCTGCTGTCGTCTTTTTTTCTTTCCCCTTCCTTTCATTTGCTTTCTCCTCTCTCGCAGCCCGTTTTCTGTTTGATTTCTGCCTTTTTTCTTCCTTCCCTCCCTCTCCAGACTAGAATGTGGCTAGCATGACTGAGTGATTTCCAGAAGGAACAAAACTGTTTAAGGAAGGAAAAAAATCAACAACAACATATTCGGAGCATCGCTGTGTAAAAAGTACAGTAATAAAGCGGAACCACACTAAATGAATTACGGTTTTTAAAAAAATTACCAACGTGTCAAATACTATTAGCACTCGGATTTATAGAAAGACTGTACGAACAGATGAAGCTCTTCCCATTTGTTGTGTGTTGTTTGCTTTATTTATTTTTTCCCTGTTCCCTTCGTAAAGCAAATGCCAGCCACTTATAGCAGCTGGTTTTGGTGCTTGGGATGAATAACTGATAAAAAGAAGAAAAGCAAGACACGTTCCCCAGAACCATTTTTCATGATGTCAGGGTATCAAGGTAATGTGTTACTTGTTGCAGAAACTTCAGATGTGTTCCTATGTGTGAGCGAAAGTCTCATTTCCTTTGACGGGATTAATGATCACTTACTCCACCAGAGAAGGGAGATGGAAGAGAATCAAAACCAGGAGGGTTGAGAAAGAGAAATTCTGTCGAGGAATTGATTTGCTGGCATGGACTAGCAAATCAAGAGAGGACTGCTTTAATAAGAGAGCTTCCTAGGGGACTGGGTATCGTGCGGCATCCTCAAGGACTGTGCTTATTGCTGGTGGAGTTTGCAATTATTTGGGTGGCCCTATCCATCACTGGAGGCCGCTGTGGCAGCTGGCGTTCAATAATCCAAAAAGCTGAATTAGGGCCCCTTAGAAAGAGGGGATATTGCTCTCATCCAAAGCACTGTTTTCTAATTAATAGTATTATTGCTCTTGTGATTACTGTTACCGTTATTTTTACTTGCACACTTGAGTTTGAAAGGATGATGTGTTCCGCCAAGAGCTGCAAACATTTGGGGCTCGGCCACCGACGCCGCACGTCCGCGTTGTCAGTGCTTGCTCCTGGGTGAGTTCTCTGCAGAGCGAGAGGACCGAGCTCGTCTCTGTCTTTGTTCCACTGAAGCTGCTCCACTTTGCATGAATAAATATTTGTTGGGCCAGCAGAGATTTTATAGCCCATCAGCAGGGCACTCAGCCGGGATGGAGGAGACGTACGTGCAGGTCCCTGTTCCAAAGCCTGTTTAATTATTTATCGGCAGCAGAATGGCTCAGAGAGGAGACAGAGAAAGGGCCAGAGGCCAAGTCTGTAGCATGATAGCTGAGGTATTCAGTTGCCAAGAGAGGCCTTGATTTTTATTACTGCAGATAAACTGGCTTTTGTTGGGTTCAAGTGGGTTTTCTGCTCTAGGTTTGAGCAGAATGTCTATAGTAGCGTTTTGTTTTGTTTTGTTTTCAATGTCCAATTTTTTCCCCAGGATGGGATAACTCCCTTCACATCTTATCTCTTGGACCTCTTTGCTCTCTTGCTCCTCGGGTATCTTCCACCAAAGGACACCTTGCCCAGCCCATGTTACAGCATGCTCTTTGCGAGCGTGCTGGGGCGTTGTTTTAAAAGGTTTTGTCCCAGCTCGGCTGCTGCAGACACCACGAAGTTCTGCCACGGTCAGCTGCCATGTGTGTCCTGGCACAGAGGCCTGCAAAGCATTCACTTCATCCTAGATACACGCGTTTAGAGTGAGTTAATTAGCAGCTGAATTAAAATGGAGACGTTCTAGTCCAATAGAGCCATGACTTGGAGAGGCTTCTTCCAGCCATGCTTCTTCAGAAGGGCTAGGACTTGGGAGATGTTGCATAGCTCCTTACAAAGACGCGCTCAGAAGTCTGCGTGCCTCCAGCAGTCGGATCCTCATCCTCTGCCATTAAGCGGGAAGAAAAAGGTCGCTCTCGCTGGCTTTCCTGGGCTGATCTTACACCAGAAGAAAGCTGGAGCTCCTTGATGGAAAGGCTGTGAAGCAAATTAAATAATAGAAAGTATTTGTCATTCCTTTGAGGCTAATTCATTACCTACTTGCAAAATTATGCTACTAAATAAATAATAAAAAAAGCGATACTTTTAAATAATTACTCAAATCAAAACAATTGACTCAACTAGAAAATGTTTTAGCAAACATATTACTTAGACATCTCCTTATCAGAAAGTGGTTAATAAGAAATAATGCGTTAATTGTGCAGTTAGTAATGGTAGGTTCCAGCCTCCCCAAGACTTGGAGTGGATTCGGTATGTGAATTAAATGAGTTTAAGGTTTAAATACAAATTAGGAGGAAGTTTAGGCCCGGCTTCAGGTAAAAACCTACTTCTGCTTCAGAGGACCAGATCAGATATGTCCAGAGGGCTGTTCCAGCCCGAATGATGCCCCTGGGAAAGATGTCCTTTGTGGCTGGGTATGTTATCGGGTGGGTTCTTTTTCCTTTGGTCAACGGAAGGAAGTATTGGAGCAGCTTTGAAAACTGGCTCTTTGTTATCATCGTGCTTTTGTTTCCTCTCTGTAAATTCGGGACTGCTGAGGAGCTCCAGGAGGGAAGCCCTGAGATGGGACGTGACCAGGGTTTCCCAGTGCAATGTCCTCGTGGTGCTGGTGGTGGCTTCCCCCAGTGACCTTCATCTCGCCATAGCAGACCCCGCCGCAGGAACCCGTGGTCCCACCGGGGTCCTGCAGCGGAGGAAGCCTGAGGAAGGCCATGTATATAGTACCACGTTTTATATTAAACAAAAATAAATTCCCTTTAACGTGGGTTTTTCAGACAGGTTGTCCTAATATATTAACTTCTGTCTGTGTTTTGAATAGTCAATTTCACGGTGAAATGAGTTCTTAATAATATATTTACCACCTGGGAGAAATCTCCCAGCCATCTGGAAAGGAGTGGGGATTTAGTGCCTCCAAATGGAGACTGGTTTTTTATTTATTTATTTTGCCCATGCCTCCTCCCCCCAGGCGGGACCCAGGGGACGCTTTGGGTGCGAGCTGCCCGTTGCGGCTCGGTTTTGGGTCTTTCTCCCCCAACCCTTGCTGGCGTGGAGGTGTCGAGAAGCAGCTGGGGGTTCCCCAGTGCCTCCCAGTCTGAGACTGGTGTAAGGCAGAGCATGGCTACACGTCCCCTTCACCAGCCCCAGGCGAGGACAGCTTCTGTGTCCGGCACTGAAAGGGTGCTTTGGGGGAAGAGGAGTTTCGCCTGTGGCCGCTGGCAAAGCCCGACTCCTTCGATGGAGATGTCAGTGATACATGGCCTAAACCCAGCCTGCTTTGTGTAATACATCTTTTGAACTCCACTAAGATGGAAGCCAGATGCAAACCAAGCTATCCTTTGATTACGTGGGAAAATGGTAAATTCATCATCACTTGAAGTCTTTTAAGCAAGACTGATTGTCCCTCTAAAGCCTATATGTTGCATCAGCAAGAAGTTATTGGGTCTGATAGTGTTTGCCTGAGTGCGAGGGAGTAATCCTTCTGTTTGCTACAGGGCTTACAGGGTGAAATTGTATGGCGTGGCATCTTCGGGCTGTCAGATTTGATTGTCTCTGCTGGCCATTGATGCTGGGGATTGATGGAAAGTCATCATGGCCTTTCTCTTATGTCCTTACATAGCTTCCCTATGTGTTAAAACCTCATCTGTTACATCGCTGGAGTGTGAAATTCCCACGTGCCTGGAGGGGACTCGGTGTTCACCCAACGCGAGTCCCTGCAGGAGCAGAGGAATCTGATGGCTCCAGGGCTTGAAACGCATTAATTTTGTTTGCAAAAGTGGTAACATTTGCATATCCCGATCTGCTTTAATACTCTGGAGAGGTCACTCGTGTGAGATTGAAGGAAACGCTTTGTTATGGGGGTTTGCAAACCCATGCATGGTGCTGTCACATCCCAGAACTTGCACATGTCGTTGCAGTGGGGATGCTCAGCAGTCCTAGAGTCTGAATAATCTCTTTGCTAACTAAATATTCTGTGCTGGGGAAATGGGCATAACCTGGTGAGTTTTAGCTGCCCAAATCTGATTTTGGGGAATGGTGGGACATGCGAGGCTGTGAGCACCGGGGGCAGCGGGGTTAGCATGCGCCGGTCTCTCCACAGTACTTGCTCTCAGCCTTTAATGTTGTACACGCAGGCTAACGTGATGTAGGCTGCCCTCTCCGAGGAAGGCATAAATCTCCTTTGCATTTTTCAGGGGCTGAGCTCAGGCAGGCAGCTCTCTGAATACCGCTTTCTGCTGCTCGACCCCCTCTTTGCGGGCTGTTAAAGGTGGGTGTTGAGGGTGAAGGTCGTCTTCCACGGAGGCTGAATGCGATAAGGGTTTGCTTGTCCATAATATTTATCCCATCTATTTCAGCTGTACGTGGCAGGGGATGCCTCTAGCAATGCACCACCTTGAACTCTGTGGTCTCTAATTTGGCGCAGACACCTGGCTGCTCCTGAAATATGGATGGGAAAAAAAAAGAAAGAGCCCTGTTAGGAGCAGCATTTTACAACAGGTTGCACCAAACCCCTGGATTTAGCTCTCCTTGAACTTGAAGTTGGCAATAATTGAAGACCAGATTTTGCAGCTGCTGTTCTGACATGATATTGCTGCCGGGTGTTATGAAAACCACTAGAGCTAGAAGCCAGTGCTGTATACTCTTCTTGGAGTTTCAGCTTTCAAACACACGAAACATCAATCTCTAGCTAGCGGCTCATGAGCTATCAGCTCCTACAATCAAGTGGAAAAGAGTATTTCAAAGGTGCTTAGTTACTGGAACAGTACCGATGCTTTCTGGACCAGTAAATGCTTCCATGTCTCGGTCCTGGACCAAAAATTAGAAAGATAAAATCTGGTCCCTCGGAAAGTGCTGCCCCTGGTGCACAAAGGCAAAAATAAACGGGGAGATGAGGAAGGGTGCGGGGCCTCTGCATCCAGTTATCTCAGCCCATGGGGCTGCCTCAAGGTGTGTTTGAGCACTTCTATTTTTTATTCTTCCTAATGGTAAATAATTTTTTCTCCAGACCTTTTAACATAAAACCTTTACTCGTGAATCTATGGATAGGCTGATTCCAGAGCCCTGATCATAAAGGTTTATTCTGAGGGCTTAGGGTAATGCAGCCTGTGCTAAAAACTTGTAGAGAGATGGAGGAGCTTGTGGAGGACCAATACGTGCTTGGGTCTACCTGGAAAGTGCAGAAGGTCATCACTCCCTGTCCGATGTGCTCCCAGGTCCCCTTTTAGGGACCTGCTTTATGAAGGTTTAGGATCCGCAGTAAGATTGTCCTCGACTTCCCCCAAAGTGACCCCGGTCGCTGGCACGCTGGAGGCTGAATTTCTTTGCGTGACGTCACCGTGGGCACGATTTATTTTAAAGAAAATGTAAAAGGTCGGCGTGTTTAAGATTGAAACCATCTCCATTCACAGTCCATTTTCCATGAGCCGTTTTCCTGGTGATGTGACATGATATCAATAACAATGAGGTTTCTTGCTGCCTGCTATAGTTGTTTATGGAAAGGAGTTTCGGAAAACATATTATTATAGAGGATAATGGATGGGCTGTAGGGAGACAAGGAAATAATTGCATTGAGGGGGCTTGAAAACATCATAAAGCCAAGAATGGAGTTTGGTTGGACTCGAATGTCACAAGGTCCCGAGGACTAAACTAATTCTCCATAAATCCGTGCAGCCCGTTTAGGCTTACTGGTTTTCTTTTCTTCTCCTCTCTTCTAGTTTTTGCTCCCCTCCCCCTTTTCTTTTCAAGAAGCACCACGGAGGAGATTGAAGTGAATAAAAACCCACCCAATCCACAATTATGGTGATTAATTATCCAGTCGTATTTTGTTAGCACCTCTGGGTTCTGTCGCGGGGCTGAGAACCATCCGAGCACAGAAGAGAAAATTCATCCCTTTCCTAAGGATCTTGAAGCTTAGTTTTGAAAAATATGTAAGTAAATACTGCAAACCCCAAACAACTGAAGAATTAAAAAGGAAAGAGAACAAGCTGCTACGTCATTGACATTGGGATCAGAAAGAAAGTGGGAAGGAGCTGGGCACCTCGGTGCCGGGAGCCATGAGCTCAGCCTGAGCACTGAGAAACGCTGGGGGGGGGAAACGTCGTGAAGTTTGCTGAATATTTCTTCTCCAGTGGTCCTCCCGTTGGAAATTTCGAATTGATATGTCACAAAAGGCCCATTGACTGGCCGTTTCACAGAGAAATTTCCCTCTGTTTTCCAGTCAATCATCCCCGCCCCCCATCCTTGTAATTTTTATTTGCATTACATCAGCGCTTGGGGGGGGTGGAATTCAGCAAAAAATCAGAACTTTGACCGGTTCTTTCAGAGATAGCATGAAAGAGCCTTTTCTGCCTCAGGCGGGGTTTGTTTGTTCAGATTTCCAGGGTCTGGAAAAAAAAAAAACAAAAAACCACCACACAATTTGGAAGCATGGCGTTATAATTATGGGATTAAATCACAGCCTGGTGGGGGTCGGTGGCTGCGCTTCCAGGGGCCGCCCAGGAGCCGAGGCTGAAGTCGGGCGAGATGGCACATTGGGTATTCCCTGCCCGTGCCGGCCGCCTTGTGTTTCAGCTCCATTTCCCCTTTTTTTCCTCGTTTTTGGGGTCTAGCAGCCTCTGTTAGTGCAGTGAGGGCGGGAGCTGGTTTGCTCCGTGCTGGCTGCTGAAACCTGGTGGTGCCTCCCCGCTGGCAGGTGGCTCCCGGTGCCAGCATGTCACGGGTGCTTCCCGGGGTTGGTGGTCTCAGGAGGGAAAATTCCACTTGTGCGATGGGAATTGGGAAGGCAGCGACCCAAGAAGGGACGTGGGGAACCGGGCAGCGGCGTGCCAGGGGAATTCGGGTCATGGGAGCTCTTGCCCAGTGCCGGGGCTGGGTTGGGAGCAGCCCTTTTGATCCCAGCGGTCAGGAGATTTGTTTTTATTTTTATTTTTTTGTGAAACCGGTGTTTCTGTCAACTGATAATGAAACAGTTTATGCAAACCTGAAAATAAGCCCATATGCTTCACTTATGTAGCCTTTTTTTTAACCTTTATTTAAATGTCAATTTTTTGGAATGACAATGGCATTTCAAGTGAGAGATTGAAATGTAACACACACGAAACAGCGCCGTGAGATGTTTTGACTTCTCTTCAGCTCCCTCCTCTCCTCGTTCTATTTATTTTCTGTGAAAACTGTTCACTAAACCTGACTTGAATCTACAGATAGTTTCAGTCCCTGAAAATGACATTTTCTAGCAAATACGCCATCAGTCGAAAACAAAAGACAAAAATCCTGCGGGCCTCGCTCACCCCCTGGTGCCAGCTCCAGCCCTGTGGATTTTGGCAAGTCTCGCTGCACGTGCTTCAGCGCCGTGTCCTAGGCAAAATTTGGGCCAGAAAAAACCCTGTCTGGGGGAAAAAAAAACCTGTCTGGGGAAAAAAAACCCTGTCTGGGGGACACCAACTCATTTTGAACCCTCTCTTGCATGTGGAATTTTTCCTTTTCTCCTTTTGCGACTCGCACATTTTGCATTTCTGGCCAAATCCTGCCTATCACGTGGGTGGGCTCTGCGAACTGCTTGATTGCCACCCGAGCTGATGCAATGCATCGACCGCTCTCCTCTGCAATCAAAAGCAGGCTCCGAAGCCCGAACCCGTCGTGTATTTATTGCGTCTCGGCGGCACCACGGAAGAGCGATGCGTTCGCATCGTTATCGCCGGTTTACCCGTGGATTAACGGAGGCGCGGGTCAGCCGAGTGACACTCGCAGCCGTACGCCAAATGAGCCGGTACGGGAGCAAGAAGCAGCCTCTGACTCAGGAGAGCAATGAAGTGCAAACCCCAGTACTTCATCAGTCAGGGCATTGCTTAACCGCCGCCTTACAATCCTGCCCACGTGCTTTTCTGAGTCACTGTCTAGAAGGGGAAGACGCTGCGGCTCAGCGTCTTCATCCGATGGGCAAAGCATCTTGCTTCACCCCTCTTTGCCTTCCTGCTGCCAGTGCTGTTGTGAAATAAAAGCTTCCCTTCGGTTCGGGTCATAGCAAAAGGGATAAATCCCATTCTCGCAGTGCCGTTTTGGTTCTGTTTTACCCCAAAAGGGTTTTTCTGCCAGGCTGGAGAACCGCGGCAGGGTCGGGATGGCCCTGCAGGTGCACGGGGTGAGCTAAGCACATCCCGAGCAGAGCTCGCCGCTCGCTGCACCCGTGTGAGCGTGCATCCTTATTTACAGCAGGGGAAAATGAATGGGAGTCCGCTTCCCAAGGTAGATTATTTCATTATCACCGTAATTGGTACTTATAATTAGTTGTTACTGTGCTGTGTGATGTGCCCTGAGCGCTGCGGCCAGAAAGCGCAGAAGGAAAAAGAATTATTTTTTTATTATTAATTATGACCATTATTTATTTTGTTATGTATTTGCTCGCTTGGTATTTCAACCTGGGCTTACTCACTGTGCACTAGGCAGGCGGCAGGGCTTTCTTTGCTCTGGTTCACGCTCATATCGGCCTCGTGCCCTTGTGCCTCGATTTGCCCGGTTTGCTCCCAAATTGGGAACATTTCTGCCTGCCTCGTTTGGAGCATCCACGGGAAAACTCGCTGCTGCTGCCAGTAATTGCTGCAAAGCCTCGGATGCAGTTTGGAAGCAGCTCCGCTGCTTTTCCCAGCGGGAATAGGTGAGGGGCAGGGGGGACCCCGGTGCCACCACGAGCTCGGGCATCTTGTTAGAGCACAGAAGCCTCTTGTCAAAGCCAAATCACCCTGGAAAGCCCCCAGATATTTGTACAGTGCCCGCTCCGAGTCAGGCAAAGGGCTTCCTTTGTGGCGCTGAAACAATAACTGGCCTCATCCTCGTTAGCTGACGCAGCCTAACAAAGCGCCATTGATTTGGGTAGGTGCTCCCTCGGTGGCAGGGACGCGAGGGACGGGGACTGCCACCCCGGCTGGGGCTTTTCCAGCCTTTTCCAGGCTCCCACATCCCTGCGGTTGGGTTTTAACGAGCGCTTTGGAGCACGAAGTGGGTCAGCGCTTTCATCTGCTCCGCTTTGCCCCCGGCTCCCTCCCGCGGCACGGACCCCGGGCACTCTCCAGGCGGTGGCACGAGCCCCTTGCGGCCCCGTCCTCGCTGCCGGGGGGGGACGAGCACGGGGGGACCCTGCTGGGCCCGGTGCTGTAACCTGCTGATGCGGCTCCCCACGGATCCATGAGCTTTGTGCAAATGGCAGTCCTGGTGTGCTTTGAAGCCTGAAACCTTGAGCACTTCAAACAAGCAGAGGACAGGCAGATGATGTATGGGAAATTAATATCTAACAGGGCTAAAAATTGTTCTCAATGTCGCCCTAACTCCCCTGCCCAGCTGAGCTCGATTTACTTTCATCCCATCTAGAGCATTTAGCACAAAGAGACCCCTTCCACCCTTAATTTTCTAAAACACAAAGCCTTCCGTTTCCCTGCATCCAGCTGAAACCTTCCCGCGTTCTCTCTCGCTCTCCCTCATTTTCTGGCTCTCTTTTGAAAGCCTCTTCTCCCTTGCCACAGCCTCTCGGGGGAGGAACAGCAAAAAGGGGGAAGTTTGGGAAGGAGAGGAATTGCAGCGGGTCCCTGTAACCCTTTTGTGCCCAGCAAGCTCGCTCCCGTGCCGAGCTCGGGGGCGGCAGGATCCGGCCCAGGGCGGGCAGCAGCGGCTTTCTGCGGAGCCCTGCTGGCACAACAGGCACGTTTAGCACCCGTCAGCGCGCGGCGGAGAGTTTGTAACTGGAAATCAGGACGCCTGAAATTTCATTTATGTCACAGTAGGAAAGAAAACAAGTGAGATGTGTCTCTCTCAGAGCTCAGAGCATCCTGCCGCAGCTCTCTGCGCAGCCCCAGCCCGGGGAGCTAGGCTCAGCCCTGCCCGGCGTTGCGCAGCCAGCTCCGGGGTTTGCTCCCCGATCCCTTATCGCTGGAGGGGAAATGAGGTCAGGGAGGATCGCTGGGTGGGAATGGTGTGGGCTGGAGCGAGCCCGGTGTCTCATACCCCACCCTGCACGGACAGGGAGTGCCCGAGGTTATCAGGGCTCGGCGGAGAAAACAAGTGACGTTGGGATGTTTCAAAACAGCGCCAAGCAGATTTTCCCAGGCTGATCGTTTCGGGGCTGGTGCAAAAACACCGAAGGAAAAACACTTAAGCAATAACAGATCAGAGCTGGGTGCTCGCGAGCCACCTTCCAGGGGCCCCGATCCGGGCTGTGATAGCACTGCAAGAAGGGGGGTGCTGGCAGCCAGAGCCCTTGCTGGGCTTTGGGTTCGGATCCTGATCCTGTGGGGTGCTGCCTGGAGGGCTGGGGTAGCTCCTCTGCAATGCGTTTTGTGTGCCTTGGGTTGGTGTCCTGGGGCTGGGAAATTGGGAGGGGTGGGATGTGTGTGCCTGGCCACTCCAGGACCCCAGGAGAAGCTTTGACCGGGCTGGTTTCATAGAATCATAGACTTACATGGGTTTCCAAGGCATGGTTTGGGTTGGAAGAGCCCTTAAAGCCCATCTAATCCCAACCAACCCCCTGCCATGGACAGGGACACCTCCCACCAGCCCAGGTTGCTCAAAGCCCCATCCAGCCTTAAACACCTCCAGGGATGGGGCATCCGTGCTTCTCTGGGCGACCTGTTCCAGGGCCAGTTTCCTTTTTTTCCCCTTTTTTTCCAGTTTCCTTTTTGCACAAAGGGCCGTGGCAATGGGATTCGGTCTTTCCGAATCCGCGTTTCCCTACGAGACAGCAGGAGCTAACGGCCCGTGAGCCCTTCCCACAAAGCTGGGATGCCTTCCATCGCCGGAGGGCCGCATCCTCAGCCGGTGTAAGCTGGCACCGTGTCACCGAGCGAATGGGCCAGCTGCTCGGGCAGAGGATGGCGATGGCCATCCCTGGGCAGCCAAACCCTGCGGATCTGCAGCCGAGGGCCGGTTTGAACTGCTCTCCTCTCTCCCCCTCCTACCCTTTTCCTCACTTCTCCCTTTCAGTTTTCTCCCCGTCTGTTCATCCTTCTCCCCTTCTGTTCATCCCTCTCTACTCTCGAGCCATCCTTCTTTTTTCTCCATGAAAAAAGCCAAGGGAAGGAAGGGGGAGGAAAGAAGAGCAACAGTCCGACTCGATCGTTTTTTCCAATAACCTTCCCTAAAACCTCACCAGGTTACATTATGCTCTAATAGACTTTAAGCCAATCTGCCTAATGCCATTGCAAAGGTCAATTAAATTCACCCTAAAAAATTTACTCCTGGCTCATTATACATTTGGAAAATGAATTAGAAGCACAGGCTGCCCCAGAGGTTTCTGATATTTTGCTAATGAACATGTCTTCTAATGGAAGGAAGAGAAAGAAAAGCACTGCCAAAAAAAACCCTTTAAACAAAAGGTTTGCTGGTCCCGCTGGGGAGCGCGCCGTGGAGCTGAGCATCTCCTGGTAGAGGGGACGGGAGGTGCTGGGGCTCAGCGAGCTCACCCACACCCAGCCGAGGAATTCGTCCACGCCGACTCTTGCCCAAGCGTTTGCTCAAAGCTTCGTCCTTGCGTCCGTGCCCGTCCCTGTTTGCAGGGTCTGTGGGTGGCTCGGTTTCGCCTCCAAAACGCTCCCGTTGAGCCATCGCTGCTGATTTCTTGCTCCACGACTTCCCAGGCTGGCTTTGCGTGCTGGCAGCCCACCCCCGGTGTAATTAGGCCCGTGGCATGCCGTGTCCGTGGGGATTCGCCGGCTGCACGCCGGCAGAAAAGGAGGCAAAATTAATCAAGGGAATGATTAATTGCGAATTGCCACCCGGGTTTCTGTAAGCGACGAGGAGTTTTGAGGGATTTTTCAGGCTGAAGGTGCTCGACGCAAAATACCTTGGAGGAGCACGAGCATTTGTTTGGCCTTGATTTGGGTTTTCTTTTGGATTGTGGCTTGGAGGGCTCTGCAAACCCGGAGCTGCTTGCTGCTTACCAGGCTTTCATCCTCCTTGCTAACGTGTAGATCCACCTGTGCCCCAGCCCTTCGGGCACCCGGCTATGGTGGCGTAAGAAAATGCTACCGGTAGTGCCCAGGCTGGTGGTAATTTGGGGCAGACATCAATGTTGTGTTAATTTTGAACTGGTTTTTGAGTCTGGGATGTGATTTCCTCCCCCGGCAGTGGAGCTTTGCTGTGGGGAGGAAGGGTGGCTCGCTGGCCCCGTTCTCATCGCCTCTCCCAAAGGTTTGGTGGATGGGGATGTAAAACACGAGGAGGTAGAAAAATGCCAGTAAAATCCTAAGCATAATGTTTGTCCAAATTGACACATTGCCATGGGAAGTGTGGACTTCAGTAAGGCAGCGTTTCGGACCAAATGACCACATCCCTCCCGTTGGTGCAGGAATTAAACGACCTGGGAACTTCCCGATAACCATCTTTAGGGACTGAACGTGGAGCCTCCTCTGATGTACAGATGCCACCACCGGTAAATACGGGCCGGGATCACGTCACCCAGCCTGTTGCCTAAGCAGTGGGTGCCAGGTGTAACCTGGACATCTGCGCTCCTCCCGTGGGGCACAATTCCCCTCCTGAAGAGGGCGGCTGAGGTTTTTGGGGTACTGGGCAGCATCGCCCTCCTCTTGGCTGCGTGGGGAGCCGGGTGTACCTCCCGTGACCTGCCCCAGGTTGCCACTGAGCTGCTGCCTTTTTCCAAGAAGCTGCTGGGAGTTTTCTTGCAGAGAGATTTTTTTTTTTTTAATTATTTTTATTTTTTGGCACGGGCAGAGGCTTCAGGAAAACTGAGAGACGGGGCACAACTCCCTTCAGTTTGTCTTTAATTACATCTAGGGAAGAGGTGGTAATTACAACACACCCTCCTCTCGCGGAGATCCTCAGGTGAAATCAGGGCTGGGAAGCATGCATGCTAATCAGGAGAGCGTTTTTTTTTTTGCCAGGGTTGCTGTTGTTGGGGCTGGGCTGAGCGGTATGCGGCTGCCCAGATGGCAGAGCAGGGACTGCGGCGCGGGCAGGACGGGGAGAGCTGCTCCTTCCCTCGTGCTCCGGGGATTAGGCAGGAGCTGGGGACGGCGGCTCGGTGCTCGCAATGTCAATTATTAGCGTGGTTAGTAAATTACCTAGTAAATTGGCCCTTAAAATTTCCAACTGCGTGTCCTCTCTTGCACTCCAAGCCTGCAGCTGAGTTGTTTACGCTCTTTCAGCAGGGAGGATGGATCAGCTCGGAGCTGCCGGGCGTCTTGCGGAGAGGAAGCCGGAGCCGATGCCGCACGCTGCTGCGTGCGCGGACTCACCCACCAGCCCTGGTGTTGGCCAAAGTGAAAGCCCAAAGGGCCGTGGTGGGGAAGGGCGAGCCCCAGGAGCCTGCACGTCCTTGCCGTGGTTGTGTACGTGGGTTCCCAGCAGGTTTGCTGCTGTTTGTGAGCCCGGTTGCCCTCCCTCTGCTTGTTTTCTTCTTGGCCAAGGCTGTGGCTGGTGTGGCAAAGAGCTGTGGGCACGGGGGTGCACGTGTCGGCCTCGGCATCTCTACCCGTGACCGAGCAAAGTGCTGAGATGAGCCTTGGGTGAGCCCGGCGAGGCCAACCCCGTGCTCATTTGCTAAGCTCATTTCAGGGCTGGGGTGGGCTGTGACAGCGGGTCTGCCCCGCAGAGAAGCAGCACCCACGTGCTTTGGGGCTGAAGCCACTCAGGACCTGCCCTTGGGGCTCGGGAGGGCGTTGGGATGAAGGTTTTGGTGGGGGGTGATGCTTTGTCAGAGACCCTTCCTCCCTCGGGTGCTCCCCGTCCCCTCTCCTGCTGGCTGCGGTGTGCAGGGCCCGTTTTCCATTACAAGGCAGATTTTCCCTTTGTGCGTTTCCAGCTCCCCTTTTGCTTTCTCATGTGTGCTGTAAAGGTCAGCCCGTATCTGGAACATGCTTTAAATTTGCACAGAGAGCAGGGGGCAGGAAGGGAGGGGAGGGCACTGCCGCAGCAGCTCCAGCCCTGGGAAAAGACAGTCTGATGCTCCTAGGGAACACAGGACCACACGCAGGTCCTTGGACCCATGCGGCACCCGAGGAAATAGCTCTTTTTTAGCAGAAATCCCCCAAAACATCGAGCGAGCATGCCATAACCCCTCCGGCTGTCCTCATCCTCCCTCCCTCCCTCCCGGGGGGATGCTCACCTCCAGCACCCCGCTGCCGTCAGCAGGATGATGACCCCCTCCTCCTCACCACCCGACCCCTTTGTGCCGAGCCCGCATCCCCGCCGCGTCCTGCATCCCTTGTGCCCATCACGGGGGACACCTGGCCGGTCCCGTGCCCCCTGTGCCCCCTCCTGTCTCCGAATCCGGCCCTCGCCTCCCCCTGTCAGCCTCTGCCTCCTCTCCCCAGGACCTGATGCTGCTTCGTTTCTGTTTTAATTTTGCTGCGGTTTCGCGACAGCCACTGCTGGGTCAGGAGTTACAGAAAGGTTATTGGTGAGTGATGGCTATTGACATCCTTAACAGTGCCCTGACCCCATCAGTCTCGCTCTGTTCTTCTTTTTCCTTACACTTGCCCTGCTTTTTTTTTTTCTTTTTTTTTTTTTCCCAAAAGGCTGCTCTGCCACCGATTGGCCTTTCTCATGCATAAAGCTTACTTCATCAGATTTTTACCCAAAGCCACGGTGCGCACGCTTGGCTACAAAGCAGGGAGGGAAGCGCTGATTTCTCCTGGCTGAGCAGAGGCACTGAGAGAGGTTTTTAACCCCATGATTATTTTCCTACCCCATAAACCACACGTGATACTTTTTCCCCATCTTTTTCTCCCCAAATTCCCTTGATCTGCCCGTGCACCGTTCCCAGGGGCCGCCTGCATCGTGTTGCCTATTCCTGGGGCTGCCACAAGGGCTCTGAGGACCAGCTCAGCCCTGCAGGGTGCACAGTGGGGGCTCACCATCACACCCCCCAGCCTGGCTCCTGCAAGCTTTCCCCCTCTCCAAAGAACCCATCAACACCGTGGGCACCTTGTGTGCATTCAGTGCTGTGGTTCAGGTGCAGCTTGGATGCTCGGCAGCCTCAGTAGGAATTTGGGTCGGGGAGGCAGCATTTCTACCCAGCAATTACACAAATTCCCCGCTCGAGGCGAGGCGCAGCTCCGGCACGGTGGGGTCCCCAGCCCCAGAGATCCACGGTGCACCCCGTCGGCACGGACAGCCTCGGCTCCGCAGATAAATACGGACCCGTCAGCCCATCATCGCCTTCATCCGGAAGGACGTGAACCTCGGCGCAGGCCGTTTGGCAATACGGCGAAGCTCATTCGAAGCGCCTCTCATCTCCCCGTTGAGAAGCTTCTGGGGCTCGGCACCACGGTGCGGTGCTCCCGCGGCGGTGAGCCGGCGTGGCGTTATCAGCTTCGGCACTAAAACGCACCGCACGCTGGCTTCGGGGCTTTTATTGTTGCATCCATAAAACCGGCTGGGAAAACTGCTGAAGCAGTAACCCCGCTCGGTTTTAAAGGCAGCTGCAAATCAGCCCCGCTCTCCGGCGCAGCGCTGAGCTGGTTTTTACGAGCTCTAATTAACCAGGATCTGCCCTGTGGTCTGCTTTCCACCCAGCCTATCCGAGGGGTGGGACTGAACGGCGCGGTGCTGGGGTCGTGGGTCTGCACCTGGGGGCTTCGGGGTGTGATGGGATCGGGGTTTGGTGCTCTGGGTCGACCCTGGGAATGTGAGCGCCTCCAGGATGCGCCCAGGCTCCTGATGCTCCTGGGTGCTTCCCTCGGCAGGGCCAGGAAGGGAAGGGAAAATTCCAGCTCTGAGGGAGGCACCACCGTGCTATGGGGTGGCGAGGGAGACCAGAGCCGCCTGCTGACACCCGGCAATTTATTTGGAACCGGCGAGTCTTCTGAAGAAAGCAGTTTCTTTGACATTTCCTTTTGGCATTTGAAGGGGAAAAAGAGGTGGTATTTCCCACATACGCTCGCCGTTTCCGTCCCGGCCCCGAAGTGATTTAGATTTCTTGCTCAGCCTCGCCTTGCAAGCCGTAAACCACGCGTGGAGGGAGGTGGGAGCGAGGGTGCGGACGTGCGGGGCACGTGGGGAAGGCAGCACCCGGAGCTTGTCGCTGGGTGTGTGCAGGAGCATCCGTGGCGGTATCCGGAGGGATGCCAGGAGCTTTGCAGCCTGCTGGGCTGCCTGCTGAGAGGCAACTCGGTGCACCCAGCACCGGGCTCCCACAGACGTGACATCCGCGAGCAACAGTGAAATATCATCAGCATCATGGCTAGGCTTAAATCTTTACCGAGTCTCCATTTTTCTTTCTTTAAACGCTTACAGAATAAATGGAATTTATAATCAGAAACCATAAAATCTCTGATTTATGGTTCATCTTGATGACAATATTTAATAACTCGTGTATATTTTATTACATCTTTTTAATGCCCTGTTGTGGAATTTTACTTAGGCATTTCGCCCTCTATATCAACCTGTCGCGGCACAGATGGGGCTGACTTTCTGCTTCGGGCTGCGGACGGAGCCAGGCTGGGCTCTGCCCAGGGCTGCCGGCAGTCCTTCCAGGCGGGCTCCCAGAGCAGACCTGGATGGCCAGACGTGGTCCGGCTTCTTCCAAAAGCCGCTCTCTGGATTGCAGAGCCGATGCTTTTCCCTGCCCAGGCAGCTCCCTTCCAGCATCCCCAGCCAAGTTCCAGCGCAGGTGGGAAGAGAAATTCAACCGTAGGTCCTCTCCTCTCTCTCCTCGAGGACTTTTTGCTTGGAAACCAGTGTCTATTTAGGTTATTGCTTCCCCAGCTCAAGCGCATTCTCCTCTGGAGAGCAGTCCCTACCCTTTCTGGGACCATTAGGGTAAATTAGCTGATGCATGCTATCAGCCCGCTGCACCCGACGTGCGGATCCTGCTCTCAGCCTGCATGCAGAGGGGAGCTCATCAGCGCCGCAGCCACATTCTGGCTCTGTCAAACAGCAGCAGCTCCCTCCCTCCCTCCCAGCTGCCTTCTACAACCTTCCCCTGCGCTGCTGGCAATGGGGAGAGGAGGCAGCTGGGGACTGGAAGAGGATGGGAGCGGATAGGAATGGATGTCCTGAGAGCTTGGGGGTCGGTGGTGGGGCTTTGGGGACCTGCAGCCTGTTTGGGCACCTGTACAGCTGACAGGGGGACAGGTCCCGTTGCTCTCGGTGTGCTTTGTCACCTCGCCCTGGCAGGCACTGGTGAGCGAGCCAGGAGCGTGCTGTTCCACCCATTTTCCTCCTGAGCACGGTCCAGTGGGTTGATTTTCTCCTCGAGATGCACGGTTCCCAGCCGCGGCGGGAGGTGATGGGATGGGGTTAGGGGCCAGAGGAAGAGCTGGGGGTCCCATGAGCACGTTGGTAGGTACCCTGAGGATGAGGAGAGGGTGGAAAGCAGCCAGGGAGGGAGAAGAAAGCAGCCTGGCCACATGCTGCATCATCCCAGCTCGGTGTGTTCCCCATCCCTGCGTTAACAGGAGCACTGTGCTGCACGCAGCGGCTGCAGGCTCCGTGGTTTTGGGTGCCACGGCATCAGGCTCATCGCGTTTGGGTGCCTCGTGTCAGGGCTACAGGTGGGGACGGGGCTGTGCCGCTTGAACCCTGATGGCCAGAAAATGTCAGCCTCGTTCACGACGTTATGACAGCTTTTTTTTTTTTTTTTTTTCTGAACCCGCAGGGCTGGATGAAATGTTTGCGCTGGGAAATCAGCCACCTCCAAAGGCACTTTTGTTCCCTTGCAAAGCATTTGCAGAGTTTCTGTCTGTGCATTTCAGCTCCTCTGGTAGGAGGCAGGAATCATCCTGGGAATTGTCTTCCCCTCGGTGATTCAGCTGTCTGCTTTCTGCTCCTGCCTTGCTCGGCAATGGAAATGGCAGGGGTGAGAACTGCTCCGGAGAGCTGCCACCGAGAGAGCTCCCCCTGCCCTGCCGGGGTGGCTTCGGGCTGCAGGGTCTGGGTGCTGCTGGTCGGCCCTAAAGAAAAACATGCCCTAAAGCAGCTGAGGGGCCACTGTCTCAGATCTCAGCATTTCGGAGGACTTTTTGCCAGCCCTGGCTGTAAAACCATCACCCTGCCCTTCCCTTCCCTCCCTCTTGTGCTGTTTTTGTGCCGACCACGAGCAGTCGGTGAGGAGCGCACAGCAGAACCGTGCTGCTGCCCGGGAGGAGGGGGACGACTCCTGCACAGATCTGAACAACAACAAAAAACCATCACTGGCAGGGTGAAACTCCCTTCCTGACAGTTTAGAGAGGAGCCGGTGAGGTGACTTGATGGGCGCTGCGAAGCCGGCTGCCTGACTCTAAATTAAAGTCTAGCAAAGGAGAGGCCTCCTGAGGAGGTGGGAAGTGATCGCAGCCTATAAATACCTTCCAGGAGAGGTTGGAAATGAAGAAAGGGAATTATTCATGGTCTCGGAAGGTGGTAGGACAAGGAGAGATGGCCGGGGGCTAAGGAAGGGAGAGATTTGCTGCCTGGCCATTAAGAAAGTTCCCCGCAGCCGAGCGATGGGCAGCAGGAGACTCCCTGGGGAGGGAGCCCCGGCGCCGCCGGCAGCGTGGAGGACGAGGCATTGATGGGGGAGACGAAGGGAGAGATCTTTAGAAAATGCACGAGGTCAACCTGCTGACCCAAGCCGGCTCTCTCCCGGCCCCACGGTCCTCTCGGTGCCATGATAAATTCCACTTAGGCTACTTCGCTGCGGGCGCCCGATAGCTCGACTTAATGGCTAGGAAGCCTCTTCACTTGGCTGCCCCCCTCCAGACGAGGATGCTGTCTGTGATCCGGGGGCTTAAGCAACAATTCACCGCCCTCGCGGCGACGCTGCCTTTTTTATGAGCTTTGCCATGAGCACGCGGGGCTGGCAGCACCGGGGTGCCTGCTGCCAAAGCTGAGATCGGCGGGGGGCACGGGGCTGCCCGGGGAGCAGCCACCCCTTTGGAGAGCGGCTTTGCAGCCCCTCATCCCCTCTGGCAGAGAGCAGGAGTCACCTCCTCAAGGTGCAGAGGATGCTGCTGGCAGCAGACGTGCTAGCAGCCCCCTTTTTTTTACCGCGGGTCTCGCAGGTCTCATCAGCGCCGGTGTTTTTCCGTAATGCTCCTGGAGTCGTGTGATTGCGCAGGAATCTTGGCTTCCGTTTAGGAGCAGTTTTGACACGTCACAGTTGCAGGGAAAAATATAAAAAAAAGCACGGAGGCACTGCTGGAACGTGTAGGCTAATAAAACCAGCCCGTCTTTATTACAATTGTTTTTATTTAAGATCTCAACATGAGTCGGGGGGGGTCTGACGTGGGGTGGTGGAGCTGTGGGGCGCGGGGTGGCCAAGGGGCCGTGCTGTGCTGCCGTGCTGGGAGTGAGCTGGGGAGCTCGGAGTGCTCACCCCTGGAGGGAACTAAGCCAGCTGGGACGCTTTGATTTAAGGAAACGAGCAGCAGGCAAGGGATGGATGGATTTGAAGCAGTGCTGAGGTCGGATGGCTGTGTCACCGTGCTGCTGGGGCAGCCTGGGGTGAGTGGGTGCTGGCCGCCGAGCCAGCCCTGGGGAGCCTCCTCCGAGCAGCGTGGAGATGCCCCAGGAACCCGTGTCGCTTTTCAGAGGCTGTTACAGAGAACTGTTAGCAGGCCACGGCGCAGCGCAGGAGCTGTCGCTGCCGGCTGCTTCTTCTTAATCTGATCTGAAGGGTCCCCTTGCGATCGCATCTGGAGCGCTCCCTTCTTCCCGTGGAGGCAATTTGCGACGGGCGAGCGCCCGGTGCTTTGCTGGGGTTTGAGGTCCAGCACCCACGAGGTTTCCCCGCCCGACCTCCGCATTTCCGCCTGGGCAGCGTGCTCCCCGTGCATGCTCTTGCACCTGCATCCTTTCATTTTGTCCTTTGCCAGTTCCTGAAGCGCGTCGGTGCGTGGCGAGGCGGGATGGAGAAAGCCATCAGCCATCTCTCCACTCCCGGCTAGGAATTTTCCATCAAAGCACGTTTCCCATCAAAAAGAGCCTGCACTGCAAAATCCATGCGGTTTCCTGGGACCATTTCAGTTTTTCCAGAGCAATTTATTTTCCTTTGGGAAAATCTAATAGCAGGCTGGTGGCAGGAGGGCGCAGCTGGGGAGACCTGCGGGCGAGGAGCCCCTGCAGCTTGTGGCCTCGTGTCCCACCTAAAGGGAGTTTGGGAACCCCAGGGGACTTTTCCAGGAGCCAGGAGCCAGCTGAAACGTCCTTCTAGGTTCGGATGTAATGGCACTTCCAACGGGGAGGGAATCTGTTCTGTGGAAATTCGGCTTTTTGGGAGTTTCATACCGAGATGGGGAAGTTAGGGGATTTTTTTCATTAAAAGCACACACACATATATATATTTGAGTTTCAGTGGATTTCCATCTTCTAGTCAGCTCTCTGTGTGATGCCGTTTCTGCAGCAGCGTATGACTTTTTTTCCCCTCAGGAAATTTTCTAATATCAATTTAATTTTGACTCTCACAACTGCATCTGTTCCACGGGGAACAGACTCTATGGCCTCACCAAGAAAGTGTTTCCTCTTAGCCGCGAGTTCATTTTCCAGTTTAAAAACATCATCCAGTCATTTCTAATGAAAGATATAATCAACTTTCAGGCTTCATGGCTTAGCTCAGCCCCTAATGGAGATGGGGGAGCCGTTCCTGCAGTAGCTCAGCCCGTATTTCCCTCCTGCAGCCCCAAGCAGAGGGTTTGGGGCATCGCCGCATTCCAGCTCGGGTTGTTCGGAGGCGTCGCTGAATTACGCCACGGGTACGGCACCGCACGTCCCCTCCTGTGCCCGAATCTTCCCATCGCTGCCTGGGGAGCAAGCGGGAACACAAATGCAAACAGCACCAGGTGAGGGAGATCAGGTGGCGATACCAGCAGGGGACCTGGAGCCGCATCAGGTGCGTCTGCCCGGCTGGGGCTGCGCTGAGGATGTGAGCCGGGCTGGTTTTAAATGAGCTCGTGCAGCACTGGGGGTCCAGACGTGACCTGAGAGCTGCGGGGAATTAATGATCGGAATATTTACCCAGCCATCGCAGCATCCGAGGGAGCGGTACGGCCAGGAAAATGTCTCAGGGCCCTCAGTGAGCTCTGATTTTAGGGAGTGAGAAAGACACAAAAGCTCCGAATCCTCCTCCCCCGCAGAAGGAGCTGGATGAGATAACAGGAATTTCTAATTTAAACATTTGGGTACAAATTACCTGACAACCCAGAGAGGCATCTTGAGCCAGCGCTCGAGCTTTTCACTCAGAAAATACCGAGGTGTCTCAACGTGACAATCTCACAACTTGCCTATAAAGCTCCTGAAGTGAAAAATTAATCCGAAGTAACTTCTTCTTCTGCCTTGCGGAAGCAGATGGGCTTTTGATGAACGCTTGTGCCTCCTCGCTAGGTCCCAGGCAGCCGAGCCCGGCTCTTCCCTTGCTCCGTGGAGGGCTGGCATCCCCTTGGTTGGTCTCAGCACGAGCCGTAAGGGTCGGACCCGCGGCCTGGACTCCTCTACCTGCAGCATTTCCACTCCCAGCTCCTCTTGCTGCCCATCGGGCCGGGGCCGTCCCTGCTCCTGTTGGCAGCCTTTTCTGCTGCCTTTTATCCCCCCGAATCTAGCTTATAGGATTAGGCACAAAATGGAGGGTTGTAGCGTATAATAGTGGGGATGTAATTACCTTACACATGGAGTGTAATTACACCGTGGTAATGCTTTTGAATCACCTCGTCACCACCCGCCGGCCCTTACAGCCGGAATGTCTCGACATTTCGGCGTTAAGGTTACCGACCCCTCCACAGCCGTGTCTTTGGCTCGCTGGCCACCACGTCCGTGGTGCATTCAGTGATATTGCACTTAGGCTCTAATTAACGTGCAGCCGTGGAGCTGGCCTTCGAGTTTGTACGTGTGCGGTGGAAATTACAGGTGTGGGAACGGCAGTCGCTGTGTAATCATCCCGTAATTGCACCCGTCGTGCTGCTAGTGCGTTACCCAGCTCCAGCTTGGGTGCAGCTTTGCGTGGGTCCCTTGGCATCGGTGGGGGAAGACGTGGAGCGAGGGCTGCCGGAGCTCCTCCTTGATGGAGGCCAAGGACCTGTTTTTGGCTCTCATCAGTGGGATTTTTCCATTTTTATCCCCAAACCACGCCTGGTGAGTTCACGGTGCCGCCGAGCAAAGCCACCTCTTTTCCCCTGGGTGCTTTTCCACGGGGGACATCCCCCTGGTAAGAGGGATCCCGCTCGGAAAACCTGAGCTTGCCGAGCGACCTGAAGCTAATCGCCAGCCCCATCACACACCTCGCTCTCCCCGTGCCCCATTACAACAAGCAAAGCTGTTTTCCTGCCTTTTGGAGCTGGTTGAGACATACAGATGACGAGCGCTGTAACATAATGCATTTTTATTATTATTAAGCTCCCAGTGACTCTTTCCCTGTCAGCATAATAGGCCTAATGAAATGTACCTACTGCTCACGGGAGCTGGGAGGACAATTTGGGCCGGTTCTCCGCAGCATTTGGAGCGCTGCTGGTTATTTATTCCGGTGCCACGCTCGTGGAGCCCCTCTCCCCCCGGCGGGGGCAGGATGCGGCCCCCGACGCCGCGCCGGTGCCAGGCATCCATCCTGCCACCGCCGGCGCTGCCAGCTGGCCTCGGCGCCGACTCCGCTCCAGGACAGTGGGCCAGGGTCCTCCCCGGTGCACCGTCATTGGCTTTAACGAGGTTCCACCAGGGAAGGATTTGGCCCGCTCCGTTTGCGAGCTGCCTGCTGATGCCAGCTGGAAGGCACGGCGGGTGATGGAGAGGGGTCTGACGGCCGGGCTCGGTGTGGGACCGGGGGTCTCCAGATCTTGGCTGGCCTTGGGGCACCAGCAGGCACCGACCGGGCGGGAAGAGCAACGTGCTCCTTGTCGGGCTTCCCCACGTCTTGCAATCTGCCGGGCTTTGCCTCCCTGCCCTCTCCCCCGGCTGCCTGGATCGATGGCGGGAGAAAAGCCACGTGGCCAGGGGAAAAACGGGCAGTGGATCCTTCAGTGCCGTGAGGGCTGATTCAAAACTGAAGAGCTGCTGCGATCGGGCCCTCTGGATCCGACCCAACTTGCACATTACGTGGCTGTAATTTCTGATTTTAGGCACCGGGGACGTGTGCTGAGAATCCTTGTTGCCCCATGGCCAAGGTACCCGCTGACATCACGGGGCTCCCCACAACACCTTGTCTGGTTTCTCATGGCAGGATTACTTGGCTTGTATCCTGGGTACCCTCAGGACCACCCAGAGCCCCCCACCAGCACCGTGACGGATGCCCGCGCACCACAGCATCCCCATGCAGGGCAATTTTGGGTTCAATTACCCGGAGGTGGCAGCTCCCCGGGGTGATAACGCCGCTGCTGTGCAGAAGCAGAGGAAAGGTTTGTGTGCTGGCAGGTCTGGGGCAGGATTTCAGGGCTGTCTGAAGCCAGGCACATCCAGGACTGCAGCCCTTGGCTTTCATCCTCCTACCCGTAGGCGTCTGTGAGCCCTTCTCCTAAAGCTGCTCTCCCATTTTAACATTCCCTGCGGTGCTCTAGAGCTCGCTCACGGCTATTTTTTGGGGGGAGGTGTATTTATAATTCGGTCGAAATGCAACAAAACTGCGGCGTTTCACGGGCAGTGGGTGAGGGAGTGAGGTGGTGGGGTGCAGGTACAGGGCGATGCGTTGGGGCCACGGGGTTTCATCCCCCGGGGAGCTGTCACCCCGCTGCTGGCGCTGGCCCCTTGGCACCCAGGGGGGTGAGCTGAGGACAGGGGCACGAGGAGCAGCGGGTTGGGAGAGAGCAGGGATGTGCTACAGCACAAACACCCGGGAGCCGATAACTTGCGGGGAAGGCTTTGCCAGGAGGGGGAAAAAAAGAAAAAAAAAACCTGTAAATTTGCTTTGTTTTGCTATTCCATTACTCCTTCTCGGGTGGTGTATGTGCTAACGTGTACGCTGTCGGAACCAAGTCTTCAGATGGCTCCTAACAGTTTGTGCCTCGCCAGCTATTTTGAAATGTTGACGCGGAAGCAGAAGCGTGGTGCTGGGCGTTTGCTCCTCCCGGGGGAGGAAAATGCCCCCGTGGCAGCCTCGCAGCCCAGCTCTCCCCTCCGTGCCTGCGTGCCGAGACCGAGCCGAGGCTCTTAGGCCTCCCTTCCCAGCAAAATGAGCAGCAAATCAATGCAGGCCTAATAAAAGATGATTGGAAATTGCTAATAGGAGCGTGGGAGGGCAGCCCTGCCTCCCGGAGCCAAGATGAGTATGGATTTTCTCGTGCCAGGGACTGTAAACACTTCTCCAGCTCCCCGGGGAGCCCCGGATGCTCACCCTCTCCCTGTGCCCTCGTCGTTCTGCGTCCACAGAGGGAGCCCAGTAATGGCAATTAGCTGGATTAATTAGCCGGCTCCTCTCTGAGGCTGCTTGCTGTCTGCAGGTGGCTCAGTTGGTGTGGGATGGGTGGCGTGGAGGGGGCAAAGCCTGCGAGATCTGCTCTGCTCCTCGCCAGCGTTCAGCCCCCGTCCTACACATGTGGCCTGGAGGGGCAGGGGGTGAATTAAATGGGGGCAGAGGCTGGGAGGCTTCAACCTCTGCTCCCGATGGCTGCTCACACCTTATTTAGGGACTCGGACCTCCACCGCTCCTCTGCCGTCTCCAGCTCCGTGCCAGCACTGTCCCAGCTCCCCGCAGCCCCCGATCCCGATAACCCCGCTCCGAGCTCTGCCCTTGTTCTGCCGGGGGGGTGATGGATGAGATCCGAGGCGTTTGATTCATACGAGCTGTGTTCACCTTGCAGAACGGGCTGTCGCAGAAATAATAAAGCTCCTCGGTTTAATGCCCGGAGAGGCCGTCGGACGGGCGGAGGGACCGGTGCAGATCCTCTTCGCCGTGGTTCCAAGAGGTGCTTTGGAGAAAGACTGATTGTAAATAATCTGAGCCGTGTCTGGGGGCTGCAGTGGGAGCAGGGTCCCGTCACCCTCCGCGTGGTGCTGATGCTCTGATAGGGACAAATTCTGACCCGCGGCCCCAAATTCATGACCGCCAGGCCATGCCTGCACTGCTGCATCAGCACCGATTGCATCCAGGAGATGCAGAACCCTACCGGGCGCTGTGTGGTGGGTACAGTCCATCGCTTGGTCCATCACGTCACACCACAGCCCTTCCTTGGGCCAAAGGCAGCTTTCAGGATGCATTTTATTTGGAGGAAGGTGTCAGGACGTGGAGCTGCCTCTTGCTTCGATGCCCAAAGCCCCACCAGCATCTCTGCGCCTGGCAGCATCCCGCTCGCTCACACAGCACCACGGCGAAAAGTATTAACGGGGGGGAGACGTTAACCACATTTATTTAACTGCAAAAAAAGGTTGTTTTTATATCCCTTTATTGGAATATAAAGACAGCTTTTATAACCTTTTAAAGGGACATAAAAGCAGCTTGGAGACTGGAAAGCTCACACCAATTTAAAACAGACGGAGCGGGAAGGGAGGAGGGCAAAGATCCGCAGCGTCCTGGGGTCAGCAGTGACCGGCGTGGGGATGCTGCTGAGGGTGGGCTCAGCTCCAAGCCGGCTGCAGCACTGACAGGCTCCGGGCAGGCCTGGAGCCTTGCTGCCGTTCCCAGCCCCGTCTCTGGGCTTTGCCACACTTCCTCCTCTCGGCAGCTGCAGAGCCGGTGTCTCAGACCTCTAGGGAGGGGAAGGTGTGGCGCGTAATGAGCTAGCCCCTTTATTGCATCTTCCTCCCCAGCTCGCTGAGAATAAATCCTGCTTTGCCTTTGTTCCTCCTGGAACGAGGGAGGAGAGGGTCGGTAAAGGTTTGAGGCTGGAGCAATTCCTCTGCAGACTGCGTGGAAGCTCGAGCCCAGACCCTAACAGCAAGGCAGCAAGGGCTGCGGCACCGTGGGTGTATTTGGGGTGTGTTTGCAGAGCTCTGGGGAGCTGAGATGGCAGCGAGGACCACGAGGGACGCGGGCAGCCAACGTGGGACCTCCCGGAGGCTGGGCTCGTGTCCCTGTGGCCGGCACCGCCGTCATCGCCCCGCTGCCCCGAGCTTGTGGGGTCAGCGCAGGACGCGAGCTACAAGCGAGCCGGGTCCGCTCCACCTGCCGGGGCAGCCTTCGTGCCTTCCGTGCTCACGCAGCGGGCTGCTGCGACATTAAAAGCAGAGAGTGACCTTTCCGCCGGCCTCCGGAGGAGGGGAGAGCTGAGCCCCTGCCTGCCGCAAGGCAGACGGTGAATACGGAGAGGTCGCGGTTCTCCCTGAAGCAGAACGGGCTTCCAGAGGGAATGCTGGACGGCCGCAAAGGGGATGGCGGCAGCAGCAGCTTCTGGTTTTCCTTCGTGGGGAGGGAGGTGGTGCCGAGAGCACCCCGCATTGTCTGCACGGATTTTTCATCATTATAGGCAGAAATGCCAGCGCGGTGACAGGTATTAATGCAGTTCGCTCCGGGAGAAAATCTTCTTTCCATCAGGCTCGACGCGCAGCAAGAGGGCAGTGCCACGTGCAGCCCTAGGGAGGATGGTGTTGGGAAGGTGATGCGTTTTTTGTACCCGGGAAGTTTTATCCCAAGACGGAGCTCGGCTTGGACAAAGGGCACCTGGAAGCGTCACGCTTGGGGCCGCAGGGCTGCTCCGTGCCTGTGCCGGGGACCCAAGCGAAATTTCCAGCGGTGCTGGGAAGTAATTGGGATTTGGTGCAGCACAAATTGCCCTCCCAGAGCCCCACACGAGACGTTAGTGGCTGCTCGGGGGGGTCACCGTCCCCTGCATGGTGGTTTTGGTGACCTGGGCTCCCAGCATGCAGCGACGCCGCAGTTCTGCTCCCAGCCGCGAGGTTTGTGGAGTTATTCTACACAGGGCTGCTCTTCCTTGCACCCCTCAGCCTCCTTTTATTTGCTTATCCCACTAAATATTCATCAGTAACATTTAAGACAAAGGAAAGAGATAATTACAAGGGGAGAGTTTTTTTGCAGTATTAAAGGTTAACAGAATTCTTGGCATTTGTGCCTTGTCGATCTCCATGTAATTATGCTCATTTCCCAGAATTCAGAGGCGACTGTGCCTGTTAACGCTCAAAGATGGTACCCCGGGAATTAAATTTATGAGATCATTTCTCAAAATCTTCAGATTCAAACCAAGCATCTTGCTTAATGGCACGACTATCATTAATATTGTTCTTGGATGCGCAGCGCCGCGAGGGTCAGAGGACCAGCGGCACAACTAAAAGTGATGCACGCAGGCAGTTGCCGAGGAGCGAGCAATTTGGCAACCTCGGCGCCTCGTGAAACGAGACGTCGTCACTTTGGGTTGGCAGGAACCGGGTCCTGCAAAGGTGCGGGCTGCCAGGTTTGAGGCACAGCAGAAGCAGCCCCTTTATTTTTTGACGGTGTCTGGTCTGAATCAAAACCCAGCTGCGGGTAAAAGGCCAATCAGGGGCTCCAGGAGGGTTTGATTTGCAGAGATGCCCAACACCTGGCAGGGGGCTGGGCTTGTAACGAGGGCTCCTGGGCGCTCGGTGCTTTGCCAGGAGGGTCTGGAGGGGCTCTGCAGTTAGCGTCTGCTTTTTGGAACAAGCCTTGGCCTAAATCGAGAAATCTGCTCAGCTCCTGGCGCCTGCTCGCCCTGGTTTGTGCGCACCGAGCGATTTCTGGTAGGAAAGGGCTGGTGAGAGTCGGTTTGGCTGGGGAAATGAGGAGGGGAGGTGGAAAGGGTGGGTTAAGATTTCCCCTCCTGCTCCCCAAGGGGTTAGGTGGCACCCGTGGGGCTGGAGGTGCTTGGTGCCCTGCTTCTTGCTTGTCCCTGCTGCCACCTCTCCCAGCTGCCCCTCCTGGTGGCGCTTGGGCTCTCGTCCCCCTAGCCCCGAGCTCCCGGATGGCTCTGGGCTGGAGGAGAGGCTCACGGCGAGGCCAGAGGAAGAGGAAGGTGGAGGTCTGCAAAATGCCCGGCTCCTGCAGGGCCTCCTGTGCCGAGACGTTCTTGTGTTTAATGAGAAACCAGCTGTTAGCCCACACAACGCGCCTTATCGGTGCACAGCAGGAGGCAAACCGAGACATTCAGGGGAGGGAAGCTCATGTCGAAGCGTTGGACGTGTCCACGCCGGAGCTCCCAAATATCCTCGGTGGGAACCGAGGCATGGCTTGCTTTGCTTTCCAGCCTATTAAGCTCTCTTCCCCCCCCCCTCGCTCTTCCCGTGCACGCTCGCTCCTGTTAAAATGCAGAGCGGATTGAGTTGTAGAGCACTGGGTTAATGTCATACGCTTATAAAACGCTATTAGATGGCTAATGGCATGATTTTATCCGATGTCATCGGCTGTCTCTGGCACCTGATTCATTCTGATCAAACGCTGCCGTGGATGGAGCGTGAGCGGCGAGGACGCCTTCCCAAGCACGAGCGCAGCCCCGTAGCTCCCCTCCGAGAAGCAGATTTATATAAAACCAATATTGATCCGTACCGAGGACGGCCGGGATCAATCCCGGTTAATGACTTCCAACGTGGCTCGGTGTCTCTGATGATTTTTTTTAAGTCTCTGCATAGATGTTAAGGCTGCTCGGATGGAGGTGTCACTCCGTAAATACATGTGTGGCGTTGGGTGGGCTGGCGTCAGCGGCTCGGATGCTGAGAATTACGGGAAAAGAGCAGTCCTGGAGGATGAAACAGGCCGTGGGGACCACTGCGCGTCTTTCCCCGAGCCCCAGGGCTGCCCGGCCCGTTTGTAACGCAAACCAGAGCATCCTCAAGGCTGGTTTATCCCGAGGCGTGACGGTGATGCTACGGGGTATTTTGGCAGCTCGTGCCGAGGTCTTCCTCCTGCCCCAGCCGCCTTCCTCTTCCTCAGGTGTTGCCTCTTGCTGTGCAGCAGGGAGGCGAATCCTTTGCTGAGTACGGTTGCTGTGAGGTCAGGGAGATGCCAGTGAAATGTTAGCAGTGTCGTTAGCGGGGACGTTAAAGCAACCCGTGCTGTTTTAAACCCGGTTACGGTGGTCACCGTGGTGCCGCACCACCACGAGCAGCAACAGGTTGGAGATGTCTTCGCCAAAAAAAAGCAAGGAGGAGGTTCTGGGCAAAAAGAAATAAGCAAGGAGCCGGTGCTGGGGACACTTTTGGGCCATCTGCAACCCAGCCTGTGCCTGCTGTGGTCTGAGTGCCCGCGGCGACACTCCTCAGGTCCAGAAAAACGGCCCAGAAACGTCCCAGAAGGGGCAATTTCTCTGCTCGGCTCAGGAATGCCTTTGGGGTGAGAAGGGCTCAGAATGGCTCCAGCCACATAAGGCTCTCAATCACCGTTCCTTAATTGGGGCCGGCCTTAACAAGGGGATAAATGAGTCAGGGGGGAAGCGGTGCGGAGCCCCACGGCCTTTGTGCCTTGGTGAACGGTGGCAGGCATTGAGGGCTGGGGGTGATTCAGGGAACGCTCCCCCGGAGCCGTGTGTCATTCGCCTGACTAATGCCGAGGAATTACAGCACTTTTTGCCACCCTGGGCTTATGGAGGAATAACGAGCGCGATAGCACGGGTGGGGGCTGCGAAATGGTGTCTTCATGTGGAAGGAATGAGAGCGGCCGGAGCATAAATCACGTTTCTGATCGTATTTGGCAATTTCAGATTAAAAATAAATTTCGACTTCGGGGTTATAGATTGCCGTCTATCAGCTTCGTGGAAAGGAAAAAAAGGAATTAAAAGAAAAATCCGGCCGTACAAATTGCCTCGCTGTGACCTACTTATTGGAAGGCGTTTTTTTTTCCTTTTTCTTTGAGGAATGAAGTGTTTCGGTGCTGGGAGGGGTGGGATTGTATGCATATGGGCTTGTTGGCAGGTACACGGGCATGGGTGGTGTGCGGGGATCAATCATCCTCCCCTGCAAGCAGCTACACGTAGAATAGATGCTGGAGCGTTTCTGAGGAGGCTGGGAGAAAAAAGCAAACAACGTGCCAATTGTGTTATTTCAATTGATGGAGGAGCCTTAGCTGCAGTTTTGCGTCTGGGTATCGGCCACTGGGACCGCTCGGATCTGCGGATGAGGCTCCTGGGTTTGCTCAAAATCTGGGAATTTGGGCAATGTTTGCTGGGAGGCTCCTGGGCTGTGCCAAAGAAGCTGGCTCCTTGCAGCAAACGCTTGCCCAGGAGGGGAAATTTCCCCCCCCGGGGGGGCATTTTGGGCCCTATTTTACCAAAAATCGGCCTCGTGTGAGAGCCTCAGCTGTGGGAGCGAAGGGCAGAAAGATGCTTCCAGGAGTCGCTGCGAGCTGGCCCTGCCGAGCATCCCCCTGGCCAATCTCCTAGAAAACGGTGTCAATATCTGCTGAGCACGGTTCTGCCCGGCTCTGTGCCCCCGCCGCCCTCCGAGCGCGGTCCCAAGGTGATGCTTTCCTTCCTACGATGCCCCGTTCATGTTCTCTGCCAGGAGAGGGGAGCCTTTAGCCTTGCTGGGAAGGAGACGCGGCGAGGCCGTGCGTGTGCTGTGCTCGTTGCGCTTGTCTCCCGCCTGTTGCTCAAGAAGGAAAAGGGAAAAAAAAAGACTTTTATCTGAGCAGGAAGAAAGCGAGGAAGCTGAAAGCGAGGGGCCGCGCTTCGTGCTCGGCTAGGTGCTGCTTTGCAAGCGCCTTAGCCCGTGTATGGCAGGCTCTGCTGCTGTCTGTGGTCAAAAACCAGCGGAGGAAAAAAGGCGCTCTCATCCCCAGAGGAGGCTACAAAGCTCCCTTTCTCTCGCTGCTGAACCTGCACAGCTGGACTCAGTTGCCGGCTCCTCTGCTGCCGGAGCAACTGAATTATTGAAAGGAATCTTGATTTCGTTTTCTCTTTGCCGTTTTCGTGTGTTGTGTTTATTGTCTATAGATATTTTTAAAGTCTGAGGCAATTACAGCTGTCAGAAAAGAGACGAACTGTGACAGGCTGATTTATATGTACATCGGATGTATGCGAGAGAGGGAGAACGGAGCCGAGGAGACAGCCCAAGGATTCTGCTGGGCGCTGGGGAGCGGGAGCCGGCGATGCTGGGTTTGAATTCCTCAATTTGAATTGCTCAAATAAAGCCCCCGATCCCCTGGCATGGGCTGGAGGGCCTCGCCAGGAGCCGCTTCCCTTCGTAGCGGGGCTTAATCGGGGCTGGGATGTCTGGAAGCCTCCCCGAACCCGGTGAGCGAGGCTCCTGCCCGCATGCCCTTGGCGCACACAGGTCCCTTCCTCCTGGTTTCAGTTGCTCCCGGCCATCTGGGCCTGGCTGCGGTGTGAGGAGGTTACCCGGAGTGGTTTTGGGAGCCCTCTGGTTTTGCTGACGAAGGAGACGGTCCCTGCCCTGGCACGAGGAGCGAGCTCCGGAGCGATGAGCGATGGCTCTGGGGGGTGCTGTGCTCGAGGGCGTTCCCCAGCAGCTCGCAGCGGGGTCCCCGTCCTGCCGGGGTGCTGCAGCGCTTGGCTAACAGCAGCTCCTCCTGTTCCTCCCCACTCTGCATCCCCGAAAACTGCCTGGTCTAAGGAAACGCGATCCTGCACAAGGGGTTTCATCCGATGGCGGATGACCTTGCGGTCTCGGAGAGCACGGAGCTTGCGGACCCAGGGGTCTGCGGCTCACGCGCTGAACCCCTCCTGCGCCGAAGGCGGGCGTTCGGCCCTCCCTGCCGTGGGCAGAGGCAGCTGCAGGGCTCAGCTCCCCCTGCCAAGAGCCGGGAGCAGCGAGGGGCCGGCTCATCCCTCCGGTGCCAGATCCAAAGAGCAGAGCCTTCGGAAGAGGGAGCAGTCAAGAGGGACTCGCGAAGCGATCCCCTTCCCGTGCGACCTATCGGCACGCGCAGTAATCGTAACGCTCGGTGTGATGGAGTGTCTCCTCTGCCCGGCACAGCTCATAACGGTGTCGAGATTAAATAGCGCGGTTAGGGAATTAAGCGGTAGTTTACAGGGGATTCGGAGACTCCGGGGATTAGTAACGGGCTACGGATCCTTTCACATCTAGGTCACCCATTTGAATCCTGCTCAGGTTGGCAGCGATTTGAAGGGGAAAAAAATGAATGATTGGTGCTGTGGTGAGGCACGGGGGGAGGCAGGACTTTGGGATAAGGTCCCGCGTGGAGAAACCCGTGGGGACAGCGGACGGGGGAGGCCTGGCAGCACTGGGGTCACTTCTCGGGGCGCAGCACCCCAAGTTTCTCCTCGGCCATCCCAAAAGGCAGCAGCAGCCCGGGGCTGGGGTCCAGCAGCGGAGGATTTTAGCTCGGCCGCTGGCTCTGCGCTCGCTCAGAGGCTCCAGGACGTTGAGGTCTGAGGACGGCTCCCCGGCACCTTGCACCAGCACAAAACCGTGCCTGGAAATACGAACGCGTTAGCTGCCGGCGGGGGGAAGGAGGAATTGCCAGGCATAAGCAAACGCGCTATTTGTTAAATTACGAGCTGATAAAAAGTACTCGGGGACCGTGCTTGCAGCTGGGGAGGAATCCGCCACCTACACTCACGCGGTGTGCCTGTGAGGCGCAGGGGACCGGGAGGGCACTCGCTGCCTGATTTGGGGGGGGTGGGGGGGGGGGGAAATAGTCCCGTGCCTCAGTTTCCCCTCCTGCAGAGGGGCTTCGCAGCCTGGGGAGGGGCCGCCGTGGAGGTAGAGGAGGGCAAAATGTCCGAGTGCCGCAGGTAAGCACGGCGGGGAAGCGAGGGGAGAGCCGGTGCTTGGAGCCGGGGGGGTCCCCGCCGTGCCGTCCCCCTCGGAGCGCGGTGCGGCGGGGGTTAAAGCGGGCGTCCTTCGCCTGCCGAGCGCGCCACCGCCGCCGTCTGCGTGCGGTGCCGGGTGCGTGCGGGTGTGCGGGAGCCAAAGTGGCGGTCAGTGATGGAGCCGCTGCCATGACAACCCCGGGAAGTCAGCCTGCGTGCCGCGCAGGGATGCTCCCAGCCAGCCGCACCGCCGGGGCTGGGATGCTGCCGCTCGCCCCGCTTCTGCGCTGAGGACAGCCCGGCGGCATCCCGGAGCTCCCGGCATCATCCCAACGTCGTCCCGGCATCATCCCAACATCATCTCGGCATCCCCACGCCCTGCATCCCGCCCGGAGCAGCCTGCCTGTGGGACGCGGCGGTGGGGCTGGAGGAGAGGAACTGCTGGGCACCTCGGAGCCCTTTGCCCGCTGCGCCTTTTTGCGTCCGGACCTGTTTGTTAGCTCGCTGCAGGGCTGGTGTTTTTCTGGCTTTTTAGAATATTTTTTTTGGTGGCTTTTTTGGTGGTTTTTTTCTTTTGTGTTTTTGTTTTTTTTGGACTGCCCCCGCTCGGGGAGCCGCGAACTCGGGACAAGTGTGCGGGGCGGGAGCGTGGCGCAGCCGGGCGGCTCCCGGCACCTCCTTGCCCAAGTGAGCCTCGGACTGCTTCCCGGGAAGAGCCGGCTCGCCCAGCGTCCAGCACCTTTGCCACTTCTCCTCCTCCTCTTCCTCCTCCCCCCGGCCCTCCCGTCCTCCTCCCTCACCCAAGGATACTGGGGACTCCCTCCGGATGCCGCTCGGCAGGCTCATTGCTCGCAGGCTGCCTTTCCAGGGGCTCTCCTGATCTCCGTGGAGCTCCGCATCGCTCGCCTCCGCGCCTGCCCCGGTGGTTTTGCTCCCCCCCGTCCCCACACACACGCACCCCCTCCCTCCTCTCCCCCCTTTTCGCTCCTGGTGGCCTTGTCGGGTGTGTTTTTTGCCTGGTGGAAAAGTCCCTGCTGCCCAGGATGGGGGTCGGTGGGTGCTTAGCCCTGCCCTGGAGGTGCCTAGTCGTCCTCTGTCTCAGGCTGCTCTTCCTTGTGCCCGCAGGAGTGCCCGTGCGCAGCGGAGATGCCACCTTCCCCAAAGCTATGGACAACGTGACTGTGCGGCAAGGGGAGAGTGCCACGCTCAGGTAGGAGCCGCTGCCTTGGGGAGGGTCTGGGGGGGCCGTGGGGCGCGGCCGGTGCCTTCGGGGACGTGCCTCAGTTTCCCCGCGGGGGACGCATCCTGTGGGCTGGCGGTGCAGGACGGGCGGCGAGCCGGAATGGAGATTTGGGTGCTGGGTTTGGGGAGGGGGGTGCACACCTGGCGTTGGCTCGGCACCCCCTGCTCATCTCTGGGAAAGTTCCTGTGGGGTTGGGGAAAAGGGGAACGTGGTTTCTTTGTGGTCCCCGTGTCGTAGCCGTGAGGTCCCGGTGCGGGGTGCGCCGGCAAGGGGTGCGGCACCGGTACGCATTGCCGCTGGAGTTGTCGAAATCCCGGAGGGGTTTTGTGCCTCTTCCCTGCATCCAGACCCATTGGGATGGGGGGGGAGGGGGGAGGCTGCCCGCCTTAAAAATCCCCCTGCTCCAAAGGCAGGGGGAGCTGCTACTGCTGGCATGCCCTCTTTGGGGAGGGGGAGATGTGTGGCTGGGGTTTGCGCCCCGTGCCGAGGTCCTGCCTGCAGCCACAGCCCGAGGGCTTTGGGGGGCTGATTTTGATCGGTTTAGCCCCCGGGACGTGCTGTGCCCAGGTTCCTGTCCTGGCAGCAGGCGGGCGCAGTCCTCTGGGAGGTCCCGGCGAGGTTGTTTGGTAGCGACGTTACAGATAAAAAGCTGCTTTTTAATTTCGCAGCGCTCGCAACTCGAGTTTGCTCGGGAGGGACTTTGGTGGTGACGCTCACATCTGCGGGGCCAGCTGGGTGTGTGCGCGGGCGCTGCGCTCCTTACACCAGCGAGTGGAGCAGGGCCAAGGCACGGCGAAAACCCTGCCCTAAAACCCCTGGGGAGGTTTTTTTTTTTAAGCCAGCTCCCTTCTGAAGGGAGGATTTAAACCAGGGGCTCCGTTTGGCCCCCCCAAAAGGTGAATCCTGCTGCTTGCAGCCCAGCCTCTCGTCCCTGCACCGTCCTGGGAGGAAGGGACGGAGCGGCCAGGTGGCTGCCCCTGCTTTTGTCTTGTGTCCTGGCACAGCTGCACCGAGAGGCTGGGAAACTGGTGCATGAGTGTGGAGGGCAGGGTGTCTTGGGTCAGAGCGCACCCCCTTGTTTTTGGTTAAAATAAAGTAGCTCTTCTCCTCCCCCAAGTATTTGAGCTCTCCCGAGCACCAAATATCCGATAGGTCTTGCAGTAGGGGCGTCAAAGAGGGAAGATTTTTTGTTGGGGAGGTCTGGGCAGCAAAGCCTGCAGCAGGGCAGCATGAGAACGGGCTCTCTGCAAACTCCTTGGGAGGAAGAGGAGGAGGAAGAGGAGACGTGCTCTGGGGTTTCTGGCCCCGACCGTGCCCCCCCTGCCCCACTCAGCCCGCTCCCCACGAGCAGCGCGCTGACGTGCCGGGCCCTCGCCCGGTGTCCGCAGAGAACAAAGGGAGGCCGGGGTGAGTCAGCAGCAGGGATGCTTTCCTTGTCCTCGGCGAGGCCGTGGGGTGACAAACGGGTGGCAAATCCCACACCCGCTTTGGGAGGCAGCCCCGGGGAGGGATGGCGGCTGCTCGGCATCGCCCTGGGGCTGCATCGTGTCCCAGCTCGGCTGGGACCCGGCTGGTGGCGAGGGACGGCCGTGTCCCTGTGCAGGCACCCGGGCACGAGCGTGCCCCAGGAGACAGGCCGGGGAGTCCTGCACGTGGGCTTTGGGGTTTGCAAACAGCGCCGGTGACATTCCCAGCGCCCTGCCCCTTGGAGCGGGCGTTGCTCTCGGAAATTACGGCGTGCTGCTGCCGCCAGCTCCTTGCTTCAGTCTGGGAGCTGGCGAGGTGGAGGACTGCGTTTTGCAGCGGCAGGTGCTGTTTTCTTTTTCCTTCCGCTCTAAGGTGGGAGCGAGGCCAGCGCGCTGCGTGCCCACGTAGCTCCCAGTCCCCGCAGGCTCCGTGCCGGGGCAGCAGCCGCGAGGAGCCGAGCACGTGAAAAACGCACGCTTGCAGCCCAGGAAACCAAGGGAGCGTGAATCTTCCTCCCTGCTCCCCTCCCGGCGTAACGATCGATCTGCTGCTGGGGAGTTCACTTGGTCGGAATAGCAATGCTGCTCCGACAGGCTCCGGCTGCCGCCCGTGGCACCCACCAGCGACCCCGTCCCCAGCAGGGGCTGAAGCTGGAAGGGTCCATGAGGCAGGGATAAACATCCCTCCTCTCTTCCCACTCGTTTCCGTGCAGGGTGGGAAGATGGCGAGGTACAGCCAAGGGTTGGAAGGAAGCATATGTCTCCGGAGGTCCCTCCTTGTGCTTTTTTTTTTTTTTTTCCTTTCCCAGCTGAGAAAAGGGAAAGCAAGCTGAAAAACTTGGCGGCTTCTGTAAAAGTCCCTCTGTGGCGAGCTGCAAGTAGGTTACTCCATCGGTGGTGCCAGGGTCCCCGCACCGCCCTCGGTTGGAGCTGGTGCCAGGGCAGAGCGAAGCGCTGCGTGGTTGAGCTCGGGCACGCGCTGAGGGCTGTACCCCAAGGACTGGTTAATTGCTTTGTGCTCCCGTGCCCAGCCCTAACGTCTGCTTTAAAGCCGCTGCGACGTGTGGCTGCTGGGGCTGGGGCGCTTTGGGGGCACCGCTCAGGGCAGCGAGGTTTGGGAACGCCCTGCCAGATCCCAAAGGCTCTGGGGATGCAGAATTGGGGTCAGCAGGCAGGCGTGATGCCCTGTGCTCCTTTACCTCCAGGGATGGATCGCAGCACGTGCTACAACGGGGAGTCAGCATGGGACCGGAGGTGTTCAAGTGTTGCCTTCTGTTTCGGGATGTCTGCCGGAGCGCACAGCGCTTTGATGCCAGCAGCGTAGGTCGTTATTAAATGTAACCCCCTGGTTAGAGCTAGGGATGGAGCTGGAGTCTGGGGCTGGAGGTGCTGGATTTACTCCTGGAAGCAGCAAAACCCCAAACGTGCAGGGATAGGAAAGAGGTCGGGGTGCTGGGTCCCACAGCTGAGCTTTTGTACTTATGGTGCGGTGCTCTCTGAGCTGAGGCTGCTCCTGCTTTTGGGGTTACGCTTAGGGTGAGAGCACAGACGGCTCTGCCCCATCCCGGCCTGTCTTGCTGTCTGCCTTCCTCCCACCCTGAGGATGAGGCTGGTCCCTCTCCTCTCCCTGCAACCCCACCGCTCCTGCCCGGTGCCTGCCCTCTCCAGGAACAAGCCATCCGCACCGCTCCCAGCCCCATCCAGCGCTGGAACCGAATCCAGGCATTGCTGAGCCCTTTGGAGGCGTTCTCTTAGCGCCAAAACAAATGCCTTGATTACGATTTCGCTTTAATTGGCATCAGTCAGCGCTTTCCACTGCGAGGCTCTGACGATGCCGTCGGCACTCGCCCGGCGTCCCCCCAAATTCATCGGTGCCCCGTGCGGGTGCCGTGCGGATCCCGCCGCAGGGCGAGCACCACTTATTTCCCCGGCTCCTCTCCACATCGCCCCCGGCTTTCTTGGCTTTATTTGCTCCCCCTTTGATTCTAATGGCAAAAGTCAAATCTGAGTTTAACGTGAGACGGAGCCTTTTTTTTTTAACCCCGCCGTTTCCTGTGGTTTCCACTCAGGCTTTGAAAAACGCCGTGCGCTCTGCCGCTGATCTCGGCAGTGTTTTACCCAAACCTGCTTTGCAAATGTGTTTTGCCCCTGTTGTGCTCTTGAAGTAATCTTCGAGAAATGATAACTTGGCCGTGAAACAAAACAAAATCAAGCGTGTTTGTTTGGCTTTCATGGATACAAACAGCAAGTGCCTGTTTGCGAGGCAGAAAGGAGTCCCACTCAGAAACGGGACTGCTTTCTGTGGCTCCGTGCTGCTCCATCTTACCCCCTTTACCCGCGGGAATTCGCGTTTTTGTGCGATGTGACAAACGGGGCTGGGCTGTGGGGTCCGAACCCCGACCCCTACAAACCACCTGCAGCCCCCCGGGATGGGGCTGCCCCTGCTGGCTCCCAGCTGGAGCCGCGGCAGCCCTCGGCTGAGGTTTTGGTCAGCTGCCGTCGTGGTTTCGCGGTCGATGAGCAGGGAAAAGCCTGCCAGAGCTGGGGGACGGGGCTTCTGGTTGCGCACCCGTGAGCTGGCGCTGTGTGCTGCCCCGGGGCTGAGCAGGACAGGGCTTGGGCGTTTGGTGCGGGGAAGGAAAGCGAGACGGGGCCAAATGCAGAGCAAGGGCTGGATAAAATGGTCTGGTGGTCATTATAAAGTGTGTTTGGTGGCTTGTGGCTCTGTGTCTGCTTTCCCCAAGGCTCCCTGTGCCTTTTGGTGGTGGTGAGGGCGGCTGTAACCTTGGCCAAGAGTTGATGCTTGCCCAGCCCTGTCCCTCATGTGGCACCCCGAGCCGTTCCCCGCTCCTCGTGGCGCTCCCATGCACTTGTACAGCCCCCTCCTTGCAGGTTCGTGTTCCTCCCCAGGGCTCAGCCCTAAGGCACCCTGCTCCTGTGAAATATTCATCCCATAGAGTGGCTTGGATGGGTATGGAGTGGGTTGGGAGGGACCTTAAAGATCATCCAGCTCCCACCCCACCTCGTTCTGATGTTCTCCGGTTTCGGTACCTGGTGCATCTTTCGTCCTGCTGCCGTTATTTAATGAGAGCCTCCCCCACAAAGACGAAGCCCAGGAGCTTCCCTGCCTGCTCCCAAAGCCCAGGTGGGGCAGGGCCACGGCCTGGGCTCCGGCTGAGGAGGCCAAGGTTTGAAGACTTTGCTGGTTCCTGAGCAGTGAAGGACTTGGGGGACCAGCCCCCAGTGCAAGGGGTAAGGATGGAGCCAAGCCACCAATTACCAAATTAACAACAGAAGTTTCTTCCCCTGCCTTTTTTGGTGTCTGGTAAGATGACCACCTCCTGCAAACCTCTCTGCTTTGGTTCCTGAGGGTTAGGGAGTAAATTCAGCGCTGTGGTCACCCCTCCCTCGTTAAAATAGATGTGTGCGTAGGAGAGCGCGTTCTGCATCCGTGCTCGGGAGCTCGGCACAAAAACAAGCAGCGTGCAGGGTTAGGACTTGAGCTGTGTCTCTGTGGAGCCCGGTGCCACTTCACCTTGCCCCTCTCCTCCTGGAGCTGCCGGATGCTCCATGGGGAGGTTTCCCCTCCGCGTGCCCGAGGAGCCTCCAGCACGGGGCTGCAGCACCCACGCGCCGCCTGTGCGCCCGGCGAGTCGATGGCTTTGCTTGCGCCGGCACGTTTCTGAAAGAGGAGTTTATTGCTAAAGTGACATGTCAGCAAATCCGAGCCACCTCTCCCCCATCTCGGAGATGGAATCAGCTTAAAGTGGAAAAAAAAAATTGTCATATGCATGGATTTTTTTTTTTTTTTTCCCCGAGTGCAATTTCCATCTGAGATGAGACAAGCTCCTGATTGCTGTGCCAGAGGAGGGTTTCCCTTTATAGCTCTCCTGGTGGAACTGCTGCCTGTAGGTTGGTGGCGCTGGCTGGGCTGGGGTCACCTCGTGCGTTTCTGGAGCTGTCATCTCCGCCGTGGAGCTGAGCGCCTCCAGCCTGCCAGCTCTGGAAAGATGCAAACCCAGCAGACATGCGCCTTACACCCCTCGGAGATGGGAAGGGTTGATGGGGATGAGGGGACAGCAGACCAGCAGCTCCGGGGCTGGCCAGTGGAAAATTGCTGGGGTGGTGCTTCTGATTCTACAGCAGGGTTATGAGACGGAGGTTGGGTTCTTAGCCCTGCCATCAGCACCTCACGTGGTGTTAGGTGCCCTCCTAGGCCCTATAAATGCGTGTATTCACATGCGGCGATGGCAACGTTTCCTCTCCCCGGCTCCGTGAGTCATCTGCTTGCTCTGCAGTCCTTTTTTGTGGCAGGATGCGTCCCTCTGGAAGGGAAATGCGTCCTCCTGGAGGGCACCACAGACGGGCAGCGGCGTCCTGCTCCTGCTGGGAGCCTGGGGGGGCTGCCGCGAGCGTTTCTCAGCTGTGGGAGCTGGGGAATTGTCGTTGTGGGGGTTGTGGTGTGTGGCTGTGGTGTTGTAGGGCTTCCCGGTGGGTGGATGGTCTTCGGGTTGGGGATGGGCTTGGGGATGTGGGTGCTCGCCTTCAGCTTGCCTGAGGCACTGCTTCTTCTGCTGGCTTCAGAGCAGTTGCTCCAAGTTACCCTGCTGGAAAAACCTTGGTCTAGCAGTTCCTGTTTACCGTATTGGAGCTCAGAGACCCTTATTTTCCTCTAGGAGGAAAGGGGGGAAAATGGGAAGGAATTAATCTACGGCCACATCAGTGGGAGAACGGGCTAATAGAAATTGTAATGAGAACGCAGCGCCAAACAAACAAGCAAATGGGAAAACGCGATCCCACCAATGCAACAGGGAGATTTATGCCGACAAAGGGGCTGATCCAGCGCTCATTAATGTCACCACGAGTCTTTATCCTAACTGTAATGGAGTGTGGATCGGGTCGGAAGACAGCATTTGAGTCTTGCTACAATATGCAAACTGTTAAGGCGCCGTGCACGGAATAGCAATGCGCAGAGCCCTCTCCCAGCAGAAACAGTTTGCTCTTTGTTGCATGCGGCACCTTTGCGAGGCGAATGTGAAATACCTTCTGCTCCCCTTGGGTTTGCTTTCCAGAGGCGCAAGGAGCCGCCGGAGTCTGAGCACCGGGCTTAGCTGTCTGGGTGCTGCGGTGTCTGCTGAAATGCCAAGCGCGCCTTCATCATTAGTGAATTAAAAATCTCGCCTTAAGTCAGGATTCTTCAGCCGGCAATTAGCGGGGTTGGCTCTGCCCAAGCAGAAGGCAGTCGATAGTTTATATGCGAGGAGAGGAGACGGGAGAGCAGGCGGGTGGCTACGGGAAGTCCGAAGGCACAGGGGGCTCTGCTGGGTTCCCCCTGGGAGGAGAAAACGGGGTCGGTGGGGTGGGGACGGGGTGCGGGGGGTGAGCTGGGGACACCCCGCGGAGGGTGCCGCGTCGGAAAGGACGCCGAGGGTCAAACGGGAGACGTGCGAGCCCGGCTCTGCATGTCAATGAGGACAGAGTAAATAAGGAATAAAACCACCTTCCAACACGAGCAGCTGGTGAAATATCACAGTTTTTTTTGTTGTGTTTTTTTTTTTTCCTCCCGGAGATGGGAGGTTTTGACCAGCTCTGCAACCACAAATGGCTCTAACACCTGCCTCTGTTCTATCAGACACATGCAGAGCCCCAGACACGATCCAAACTTTCATTTATTTGGATTTTTGAGTCTGATTTTTTTTTTTTTATTTTTCCTGATGGGGTCGTTATTTTCCCAACATTGCATTTGCTGTTCAGCAAACCAGGGCACTTAAGTTCTTGCACATCTCTAGTAAGGAACGCGGTGGAGAGCTGTTGGCCAAACCAAATTCTCAAAGGTACGGAGGAAGAGCAGGGCAGCTCCAGGCTTGGAGTCGCTTCCAAATCTGTGGGTGGTTTGGACATACAGGTAGGCCCAAATGAGGTCACATTTGGGTTTTTACCCTGAAGTCACCCAAATTCAGTATGTTATAGGTGAGGGGCTTTATTCTAGGATAATCTTTATTATATTACATTTCTGTTCTTCTCCTCCAGTCCAATGCCAAGATCTTGAGTTCAAAGGAAGAGCAACCTAGGTGAAGACTGGAGCAAGTGTTTTCCAAGTCTCCGGAGGTCTGAAGCTTGTCTTGCATTGGCTTTCGGTGCAAGCAAGCACCTGCCTCTTGTATTTTATGTGAAAATCTCACACTGAGGTTAGAGTTTGCTACATAAGAAAAAAAATACATATATACATATTCTGAAAAAGATCTTTTTACAAGAAAGAAGCGTATTTTTTCATGTAAGAAGAAAATCCTATTTCTTTCTTGCGCACCTTGACTGGAAAATGTTTATTTTAGAATTTTCTTGTTGGGAAGAGGGCAGATTTGGATTTGGTTGAAGGAGGAATCTTTTTCTTTTAGTCAGGGTTTGAGTTCATTGAAGTATCTTGTCAAATTTTACAAGAAACATTTTGATTCAGCTGAAGCAAGATTTAGGGATTTAGAGCGTCTTATGGGAAATGGTGTAATTTTGACTTCATTCAGTCTCAGAAGGGAAAAATTCCTGGAATCAGTTTCCCTTGAGCTGCAAAAAATCTTTTCCTGCCCACCTCTGCTGCTTTATGTTTTGAAATCAATTTTTTCTCTCTTACTATGCCCTTCCTGGTGCTTTCTTCTAGTTGTGGGAGCTGTTCTGCTTGGCTTGAACAAGGTTTCTGTTGAATATCAGCCCTCTGAGGCTGAATTTCGGGCTGTCCGATGCATGTTGTGACCCTGTTTGCTCAGCAAACTCGTGCAGCGTACAAGCTGGCAAAGTGCTGTGGTGTGTGGGGAGGGAGAAGTTTGGGTACGGTGCTCCAAAGCACCCTGGTTGTGTATGGGGGTTGTGATTTAGTTCTCTGCAACCGTGAGGAGCAAAACGTGTCCGATACCCTTGACACGTGTGCTCCACGAGATTGAAAGAAGGCCAAAATCCCCTCTCCAGATGTTTATGCCGTGGCAGGACCTACTCAGAAGGGAAAATCCCCTCGTGGGTTGCGACTGCTTTGTCGTGGAGATGGGTGTCTGGGGGAGATGCCTTCACTCATTCACATCAGCTGCATCTCCTAAATTTCTCTGCTTGTCCTTGGCTGGTGGAGGACGGCAGCTGCAAGCTGGTTCGAAGCCAGCAGCGTGCAGGCTGTTGATGTTGTTTAGCAGGACGTGGGGCTTCCAGCCCAGGCACGTTGACGTGTCTGGAACCAGCATGTGTGATGTGTTGGGTGTGAGAGGCCCACCTGGATCGGCTCGGTGACCTCTGCATATTCCAGTGGTGCTGTCCTGGGGTATCTTAACAGCAGGCCATGATTGTGGGGTGATAAATGTTCTCCTGGTCCATCTAGGAATGCCAAAATATCGATGGGTAGGCATCACGTAGAAGCTCCAGCCATCCTGCTAGGACCAAGGCCAGGCTGGATGGGTTTTGAGCACCGTGGTCTGTGGGAGGTGTCCCTGCCCATGGCACGGGGTTGGAATTAGATGGGCTTTGAGGCGCCTTCCAACCCAACCCATTCTCTGATTTTATGACCTCGGTTGGTCGGTGGGAGCTGCACCGTGCCCCCTGCGATGCCCTGGGGAGGAGAGGACATCGCCACGGGGAGGTGTCCTGGGGACACAGGGCTTGTGGAGGCAGCGAGGGAGGCTGGGACCTCGCGGGGCCGGGAGATGGGGAGATGTCAGCTCTTCCTCGCAGCTTCCCTTTGCGGCGCCAACTGTCAGTAATTTAACTAACGTTTTGTAAATAAATGTGGCATTCGGACAGCTGTCACCGCGCCTGTTATAAACACTCCTTTTGTCACTAGAAGCTGGCAGTGCCGCTCCGTTTCCCCTGCAAATGCAGCTACCCCTGCCAGTTAGCTCCTGGAGCCAGGGCTGTCAAGGAGCTGCATGCCGGCCGGCGGCTGAGAGGCTGTGGCTTTGCGCAGGGAGCCCAGCGAGGCATTGCCAGGGCCTGGTGCGAAGGCAGCTTTTGCATCTCAGAAATGAATAAACGGCCTGATCAGCGAGCGAGAAAACCCATCTCCGTGATCCCAGGCGGTCCAGCTGCAGTGCCGGGGGTGGCATTTATCCCGTCCCTGCCCTGTGGGGACCGCAGGTCGGGCGCGCCCAGCCAGACCCCGGCTTTGGGGCACCCAGGGAGCAATTTGGCAGCAGCACCACGAATGCTTTTCACGTTGGCACCTGGGCTCTGTGCACATCAGGCCTCGGTTTCGGTAAATACGGTCTCTCCGGGACTGGGTTGGATTGGAGCACGGAGATCTGTCCTTGGAGCCTGTCGGTCTTGCTCCTCCTGGTAGGAGCATGTTCCAAAGCTTCAGGCAGTCTGGATGCTGCTCCTCCTAACAAGCCTGACTGGAGAGAGGACGCTGTCATCTTTTTCCTTGACGGGAAGCCTCAATCCCAATCTCCTCTCATTTTTCAGGGCCCTTGCGCCTCCAGACCTCCCTCCCCTGACCCACGGCGCTCTCAGGAGGCTGTGTCCCGGTGCAGGGTGTTGGAGCTTCCTGCAGTCAGCACCTCCAGCCTCGCTGTGCTGCAGAGGTGTGTGGTGCAGGCAGCATAGGAGCCGGCACATGACATCTCTCTCTCTAAGCCGCTGTAAAATTAGCTTCATCTCAAGTGGCAGAAAATGATCATATCCTCGCTTGAGGGCGATGAAGAATATTCCTGAGTCACTGCTAGTGATGAAACAGGCAGAAAATCCAGAGTGATGCACAACTGCCCACTCAGTTTTAATCGCCAAGGCTATTTGCTGCTGCAGAGCCTGCTGAAGCAGCTTCCTCCTCCTCTGCCTCGTCTCCATCCATCACCCGGTAGTGACCCAGGCCCCATCCCAGCAGGGCAGGGCCATTTCCAGTCCCACCAGGGCTACGAGCACCCAGTACCTCTTTGCTGTTCCCCTGGGAGGAGAGGAAGGGAGAAAAGCTTCCTTTTCCGAAGGGAATAGAGGAAACAGAAGCAGCCTGTGGTCCTCAGCTCTCCTCCTTGCAGGCTGCACCAGTTCTGCAGCCCGTGAAGAGCCCTCCTCCAGGATCACCCTCGTCTCCGCAAATTGTCCCCTGCACTCGTGTCTCAGAGGCAGCCGCCGCGCCTAGGAGAGCGTTTCCTTTCATGTTCCTCCCATCAGCTTTAGTTCAAAGCTATCTCCCTGGATTTTTTTATGTCTCTGTCTTGGAATAAAGCACCCCCTTTCCTGCAACTGCCAGCTCAGTGCTCGGGAAACGCCTTGCCAAATTTGCTGGTGACTAGGCCAAGAAAACCCTTCAAAACACTGATGATCAGAAGCGCGGCGCTGCAATGCTTTCATCCCCTGCATATGCTCCCTGCCAGCCTGTCAGAGCCGAGGACTCCTCGAAGGAGGCTCCCTGCGAGCTTGGCTGTGTTAACCATCCCCGTGTTCAGCATCAGATCCCCCATGCCCGGGGGGGAAGGGTCTGTGCACCCCTGGGGAGGTTTGCACGAGGCTCGGGGCTCTCCTTCGTGCCCTGCTCTTTGCCCACCTGCAGATTTGCTTCATCGTAGTTTTGGGTGGAGAACCGCAGCAGTTCTCCAGACTGTGCAGAGCTAGACGCCTGAATGAATGGGCTCTTTTTTTTTTTCTTCTCCTCCCAGGACTTGTCAGTGTTTATCCCTTAACCTGATTTTAGATGTTCTCTATCCTGCAGATTTGCCAGGATATGCTATTCATACAAAACTCTCCTGGTGTCACACTTCTGCTAGCATAGCTTAATATCTCATACCAGCCTGCGAGGGGAATAAGCAGTGCTGGCGAAAGCACAGATGCGCAGGCATAAATGTGTCAAAGCGGAGGTTTTGCCAGCCTAAAACCATTGCAGGAGCTCGCTCTCCTGATGGAGATTGCCGTACCAGCAAAGTTTTTACGCGCTGCTTGGCCGAAGCCAGGCAAGTTCCCGCAAATCCCGCTCTCCTCTCCATAATCCCCGGCAGCTTTGCACGCCGCGCGTTGATTTGTCTCGGTGATCATGTCAGCGCAAGCAGGTGCAGAGCTGCAGGACATACGCCGAGCATCTTGCTTTGGTGCTTGTTCCAACGCGGAGCCGCTTTATCCTCGCGCCGCGCGGCGTGATAAACGCGCCTTCCTCCTCCCCGGCTTGATTTCCTTTTTGCCTCCTCCCTTTCCTAAACCCCCGGTGCCTTTTGGGTGAGGTTCAGCAGCAAACAGGGGGGAGATGAGCGCTGAATTTCAGAGCTGGGGGGCGATTTGGGGTTTGTCAGAGCTCACCGTCCCCGAGCAGGCTCCTCTTGCATTCTGCGCACGCCGACCATCGGCTCACACAGAAACCGGCTATCTCTCTCTCCATCTAGATATCCATCTCGATATATACGTACACCTCGTGCACAGCTAATGAACTGAGATGGATACAGAGCGGGGGGAGAGTAATTCCTGCGGATACCTGCCGGGAGACGCGGGGCACGGAGATAAAGGCAGCGGGAGCCGGTGCAGATGGCGAGCGCAGAGAGCGCGGGTGCCTGCAGGAAAGCGACGCTTTGCCAAAACGGAGCCGGGGGCACCTGGGGCAGGTGGGGGGACAGGCCAGCAGTAAATGCTCTAATCTTTTCGCCGGGTGCTGCCAAGTGCTGCTTGTTGCTCCTGCTGTGGCTCTGAACCGGCCCCGCTAACCGCTGGAAAATCGGGAGGCTAATGGTTGAGGGAAGGCTGGCTCTGCTTGTGGCGTTTGTTTTATTTTCGTTCCTGGCTTGGGAAGGAAGAAATAAAGTTGGATTTTCAAGTGGGGTTGTTGCAGTAATGGAGGGAAATGAGAAATGCTCTTCAGCTGCCTTCTCCTTCCTCGCGTCCCCATAAATAACCCTTCTCGCTCGGAGACGGCTCGCCTCTTACTTAGAGAGCCCATTTTGGCTGGCTTATTTTCTTTATTTTTTATTTTTACTGCGGCTCAAGGGCCCCTTTCCCGAGGGCAGTGCACCTTGTCAGCACCTGGCATCCCTCGGGGCTGCTCGCTGGGAAATTGCTCTCCCTTCTCCCATGAGCCCGGAGCTCCCCGGCTGGTTTTGGGGATCCCTCGTGGTGGGGAGCACTGGGGGATGGACATCCAGGCTCTTGGAGAAAGCCAAAAATTGCTTAAAATGCCCACGATGATCTTTGAGTTCTTGGGTGTTCAGCCGACAGATAGCCTTCATAAAACCAGGTCCAGCCGTGCAATGGCTCTCCAGCCATTTGGGCTCTCCAGCAGTGAAGCAGAGCTTGCAAATTGCATTTGGGGACTGAGGAACACCAAGTGTCATTGCAGAGATGTTTCCTGGTGTCTGTGTGATCTTCCTTCAAGGATTTTTGGGCAGGTGTCCTGTAGAGTTCAGCCTGGAAGTCACTTGGAACTTCCTTGTGAATTCGTGGAAGCGGGGTGTAGACGATCGCTCTTCCTCTGAGTGTCCCCTTTCCCCTTCACTGTTTCTGCTGATTTTTGTGAATCAGGTGATTTCATTCAGGTTTTGTGGAGGGCTGGGCGTTTCTTCTGCAGCTTCCATGAGAGCAGGTAGGCTGGGTAGGTGTTGGCACACCCCGTTAGCTGAAATAGCAAAGGAGTGAGCACAACTCTTGTATGAGACACCTGGGAGTCCACATGAGCTTGATGCAGGACTCGGGGTTTAGGGAGCTTCGGTCTGAGCTGGAGTCACGTAAAACACCCGGACGTGCAGGACACCGTGGGTCCTTCGTTGCGGTGTGCATGGAGCTGCTCGTTAAACACCGCAGGGAGACCGGGTGGGAAGGCAATAGGTGAAGAAGATGCGGTGGTGATGGAGACGGGCTGCCTGGCCTGGCGTCAGGAGGAACCAGAAAAGCTCAGGGCTTCGTTCTTGTCGCTGCCGAGTGGGGGAGGTTGTGCTTTGCTAGGCTGAATCCGAGGGCTGCAGCAGCTGGTGGCTGTGGCGCTGCTGAAGCCGCCTGGCTCACCCCTCGCTTCGCTGGGGAGAAAAAAGCACAACAGCAATGACGAGAGAGGGAAAAAAAAATAATAATAAAAAAAAAAGGCCGTAGCTCGCTTTCCAGAAGTTCCTAATGCTGCAACAGGCAAAGCACCGGAGATAAAAGAAATAAAAAAGCGAGGGGAAGAGGGAGAAAATGCATTTATGAGCTCTCAAGCTAACAGCATGCAACTCTCATATTATTTTTCCTTCTTAGCCTTTGAAACAGAACAACGGCCCGCAGCCTTCTCGGCAGATGGACAATGTGCATGCCTTAACCACTTAACAGCCGTTAGCCTAATTTCACGTACCAGAGCCAAATTAAATAATAAGTAAGAGGCTATGAAAAGCTGGTTTGGAGACTGCGTTACTGCCTTTCACTTGATAACCTTCTCGTAAACAGATGCTCTCTCTCTACCCTATTAACCTTGTCTGAGAGCGAGGGGGGGGCTTTGGTGAGGCAAACGAGCCCGGCTGGGATGGCGAGGGGGGGACGAGGTGGGTTGGGGGGGACGGATGGTCGGGGGCCAGATGTGTGGGTCCTCCAGCTCGCCGCCCACCCCCTGGCAGCGGAGGAGTTGCAGGGCCGGAGCCCGTTGTGCGGCCGCCTCCGGGTCGCCGTAACGTGCCAAACGATTCCTCTCGCTCGGCGAGCCCATCTGTACCTGCCGGGAGAGGCTGCGCCACCCGGAGCTGGCTTCGTGGGCAAATCTGCTTCGCTTGGAGGAGAAGGGAAACACGGCCCACAGACGCGGGAGGGGAGGGGAGGGGGACCCGTGCTCCGTGCCCCTCTGCTCCCCGATCTTGGCTCGAGCAGGGCGTGGGGGGCTGCAGCGTGCTGCTTCTGCCCCTTTCGGGTGGAGGCATGTTGCTGCTCTTTGCCTCGTTCCCCCCACGTTGAAATAGGAGCAGTAGTACTTGCCTAAGCTTTGGGAATTTGCGAGTATTAATTAGCTTGCAAAATGCTTTTGACGTTAATGTGGTCATGGGAGGGTGAAGCATTTGCAGGTGTGCACAGAAGCAATCGGTTCCTTTTTTTCTTCCTTTTTTTTTTTTTAATATATTTTTTTTTTGCTGCAAAACATTTGGGGTTGGCTGCTTTATTTCCGCACCAACCTCCCCGCCCCTACCCCCGTTCTGAATTTCACCTTCGGTCCTCCCAAGGTTTGCAGGACCACCCCCCAAAATCATAGACGACCGTGCAGCCATGAAAGGTGAAAGGCTTAATTTATTAAAAAGCTGTCTTCCGTCATTAAAAAGAGGCACCGACGGGGAATAGGTGGGCAGCTCCTGTCAGCCCAAAAATAAGGCGCTCCCGCCGGGTGCCTTCTCAGCTGCAGGAGCTGCGAGATGTCCTCTAGGTGCAAGATTTCCAGCAGCTTCTCGGTGCCAGCTGCTGGGTGCACGGCGAGGTCCGGAGCAGAGGCAGAGACGCGGCTGCTTTGCTCGCAAGGAAATTTGACTTGTGTTCCTTGCTGGTTTTGCTCCTTCCTCCGAGCTGTCAGGCAGGCTCTGCTTTCATATGCAAAATGCGTCATCTGACTGGCACGGAAGCCAGCTTTCTTACAAGTTCGCTTCGTTTTGGTCCAAGGAGGAGTAAATTGCTTGCAGCCTGTGGCTGGGACGCCTGGAAGGGCTTCGTGCTGGGTGGACTCCGAGGTTCGGATGAGGCTGAATCTCATTTCACGTGGCCTTTCCCTCCTTGGGGCGCTCGCAGTGTCCCTCTCCTGTACCTGGCTGCCTGTCTGTACGAGACTTGCAGGTACTTAATGTCTTTGAGCCATCTGTTCTTCTGTCAAATTTAGTTAAAATTGGCCGAAGACTTCACAGATTATTGGGGAATATTGCTAGACAGAGGCTCGCAGGCAAGGAGAACGAATGCATAAGCTCATTCCAGTAGGAGTCTGGGCTAAAAATACATCGGGGTGTATTATTCAGAGCTGAGACAGCTGGGGAGATGGGAACCACATCCAACCTTTCCCCATGCGGGGGATGCTCTGTGGTTTTGACTTGGCTCCACTTCTTTTTTTGGTGCTGTAGAAAGCTTCTCTGCGGAGAAGGACTTTGCCTTGGGTGGGATGAGACCCCTGCTTGTCCAAGGTTAAAACCAGGGTGTCCCCAGTCGGAGAAATCTTAGATTTGGGCGTCCAGAAGTGAGATTCCTGATCTCAGCAAGCCTTGGGAAGAGAGAGGGGAGTGGGGCACTCCTGAGTGAGGGCATCAGGTGCCCATCTTCAGACAGGGTGACGCTCGTTCTGGAGGTGCCTTTCTCCTGTCTTTGATGCAGGTGACCAGCACAGGCCGAGGTGAGATGAAATGTGTCTGATCCAGGAGACAAAAAGCAAAGGAACCGGCAAAAAGCCCCCTCCAAGGCTGGGTGGCTCTCCATCAATTAGCATTTCTGTAGGAGCACGGAGAAGCACGGGCAATCTGGGATACTTGCTCATGTAACTGCAGGTGTGTGGGATGATGGATGGCTGCATCTGAGCGTGTTGTCTAGTCCCCCTTTGCAATCGCTGGAGAGCAATGGGCCTTTTTAGGGTGCAATTCATCCCAGTCTAAGGCAGATGTCTAAAATAGGTCAGACAGATTGTGTCCTAGCAGTGCCTTTTTCTCTCCATTTGCTATAAAATGGGGTCCAAATGGCTAGCTCGCATGTCGATGTGATAAATCCCAACCCAAGCATTCAGAAGAAGCTGTAGGATCAAAAAAGGAAATACCGAACACCGATCGGGGGTGGCATCGGAGCCAGGTGCAGGTGTTTGGCTGGCAAGCTGCAGGAATGCACCTCAAGCAGAAATGGGGCAAGAACAGAGGCGTTTTGGTGCTTTTCTTTTGAGTTGGTTTGGGGGCTTTTGATTTATTTTGTTTTATTTTGGATCCCGAGTCCGTTTGCATCTCATCCCTCCAACTTCCAGAAGACTCAGCTAAGCAATTCTGGACGTGCCTTGCCATTAGGCACCTCGCACAGCAACCTGCGAGTTCATTAGCATCCTCTTAGCGCTAACGAAATGTCCAAGCTGCATCTTTTCTGCATGAGAGGCTGAAATGCTTTAGCAGTAAGGGAAAACCAGCCTCCGGTTCAGACCACCCGGAGCAGACCTGCTCTGCCAGCAAAGCGCTCTTTGTGTCAGCGAGGCAAAAACGACCCCCAGGAGCAAAAAGAAAAAGCTGCCGGGGAGAAAGTTTTATCGCTGGGAACGCAGCCGCAGCCTTCGTAAATGCATCTGCAGTGGGGGCTCTGCCAACGCAGCTGCTGGAGGTGAGCTGGTGCAGAGGACCGTGTGGCTCCCAGCATCTGCAGACACAGAGGAAGCACCGGGGTTATGTTTCGGATGCTCTGCCCTCTCCTGCTCCCGTAGGAGCCCTGAGGGCTGTCTGGCTCCGCTGCGTGCTCCGGGCTCCTCTGTGCTGGCGTGCCCGAGGAGGCCCGGGGGCGAGCGTCCCTCCTGGCGGAGGCCACGGATGTCGGGGGGCGCAGAGGAGAAGTCAGCACGAGGGGGTCGCTGTGCCCTGCCTGCCTGAGAGGCTTCCATTGATCTTTGGTTTCTTCAATGGGAGCAGAGCTGACATCCATTAAGCGGCCTCACAGCCCCTCCGGAGCAAGGCACGGAGGCAGCAGAGGCCTCACTGCTGGTTTTTGGCTTGTGCATTTCTCTCCTGCTGCTCTCCGCTAACGCTCAGCAGCTCGGGCCTCAGTCTGGGAGGCGTGGAGGGGTTTGAGAGAGGAGCAGGAGAAACATGAGGTGGGACTGAAGCTCCCCTCACCTGACTTATCCCCGGTACGTACCCGTGCTTTGGGAGGCCCCCTATTTATTTAACCAGCCTAGACATCCACAGATAGCCCGTCAAAACAGCCGTGGCAGAAGATAGCTGGGAGAAGCCGTCCCTCCTGGCGTTGTCTGGCAGCTCTGATGTTTTTCTGCCCATCTGCTGGGCTGGTGTTGGGATTGCAGACAGCGGGATGCAGAGGGGGCCCTCGGGTGCCGCGCTGGGTGCTGGGTGCTGCTCCTCTGCAAGGCAGCTGCCGTCGCTTGGGCGGGAGGATTTCTTTCTTCTTCCCAAGTTTGCCTAAGAAAGAGGCTTGAGGGTGGGTGGAAGCAAAAGAAATAATCTCTCTCTAACATACGGCATAGATTAAGCTTATACAGATGGTATATAAATACACGTTTGACGCGAGATATTGTCTGATGAATTCTCAGCACAATATTTTGCTCCGTGTTGTGTTTATTTACTCTTTCTCCCCTTTCTTTCGGTGTTCTTGTTTCCCGTTGCTAGCTGTCACTGTGCAGCTCTGCAATAACTGAGTTTTGTATTCAGTTGCCGAGTTTTCTTTGGGGGGTTGGTTTTTAATATACTGTTTATGAAGAAGCCTGATTTTTGGGAACGGTGCAGCAGAACATTTCTGCAGCGAGGGGGAAGGTCTCAGGAAAAAAAAACAACACACGAGCAAACAAACAAGGGGAGGATAAAAGGATTGCTGGACCTTTTGGACAATACCTTTGACATTTTCCCAAACTTATTAGACGGGTCCTGAGCTTACCCTGCTGCCCAGTTTCCAAATGCCTCTGCCTAGCCCAGACCTTTGCTGCTGATTTGATGACAGACCGCTTGTTGCTGGCCCAGCCTTGCCACACAATTTCCTGGAAAAGCAGGCTGGAGCTGGATTTTAATGAAGGAATTGTTAATGCTGGCATGTACGGAGGCTCCTGTCTCTGTTTAGGAAAGCAGGAGCTTGCTCGCTCCCTCTCCGATCCCCATGCGCTCGAAAGATGTTCGAGGTCCCCGTGCATCAATCTGGGCACTGGTATGGGGAAGTTGATTAAATCGATTAAAGCCTCTCTCCTAATCAGGGCCCTTGTTGGGATGTCCTGGGTGATGGTTTTCCACGCTCACCTCGCAGCCTCTCCAGCGAGCCGGGGACACGGCCTGTAGCAGGATGCTGCAGTGCTGGTACCAGCTACGAGAGCACGACCGGAGCGGGGAGAGACCCAGAGCTGGAGCTGGAGGCACTGGGAGCTGTGGGCTTCGTGCCTGATTGCTTTCCTGATTGGTACTATGTACATGAAAAAAACAAAATGCATTAGAGGAAGAATGCTTGATTTGAAGAATGCCTGGGTGCCGACACCATCTCTGTTTGTTTTTCTTCCTTTAGCAGAACCTTGTAAAATTTTTATGAAGCATTAATGGATGGGAGGATTTTCTCAAGGCAGATGTAACCCCGCGCCCCATCCAGCCCGCTTTAGCACTGGTAGGACTCGAAGTGCGGTGGGAGAGTCCCTGGAGCCTTTCCTTGCAGAAGGGGCTCGTCTCCACCCCTGGTGCCTGCTGTGCTCGGCCCTGGTTGGGGGAAGGCTCCGGGTGTGTTGAAGAAGTGGAGGGCTGCAAATGTGGCTGCTGGGCTCAGCTTTGTAAGCCAGCCCTGGGCCTGAGGACACTTGTGATTCCTGTCTCAATCCGTGGTGGAAAGCCATTTAAAGGTCAGAGAGTATCAGGGGGAGAAAGAGTGAAACAGCATCCCAGCCATCCTTATCTGGCTCTCCCTTCAGCATGCTGGCAATGCACTCGCAGGCAATAACTTGATCAGAAGTGATGGATAAGAGGTTTCATTCTTCCTTTTTTTTTTCTCCCTCTTGCTGTTTAAATCTTCTGTGTTGAGCGCTGTCGTCCTCCTTTAGAGGAGGAAGGCTAACCTGGCAGCAGCAGAGCCAAGGCCCGGAGACTGCGGTTTCTGTGTCCAGCTCTGCCAAGGACTTCCAGGCAGGGCTGATGGTAGACAGGGTGTTTTTCTTTTTTTTTTTTTTTTTTTTACAACAGTGCCTCAAGCCGTTTCCCTTCAAGACTTAGCTGCTATGGGGAGCAAACAAGCCCTGGCAGCAGCCCTGAAGAAAACCATGGAAAACGTCCAGCTCCGAGGAGCTTAATGGGAAGTTATTAGCCTGAATATCCTCCTTATTGTGGAGGCTGGGCTGCCTTATCATCCTGACAGCTCCGAGTAATTGATGTCCCTTCAGCGGGAAGCCGAGCTGAGGTTTTGTGGTTCCATGGGAGCCCTCGCTTCGGTCGATATTCCCATTGGGGACCGGCTGGGTGTTGTGACACGGTCGGAGCGGCTCCAGGAGCTGGGCACGGGGCTCTGGCCAGCAGCAGGCAGAGAAATAACAGAGGGTGGACAGAGGGGAGATGAGGATACACCAGATATCGATGGCTCGTGGTGGTGTTCAGAGCCCGGGTGCCACTGGGTCTTGTATCAAACCTGCATCACGTCCCATTGCAGAGTAGGTTCTGGAGCCGCTGGTGATGCTGTGGGTGGCTGATGGGGCTGCCTTGCTTTACTAATGAACGGTGCTTGGAGCTTGCTGCACCGGGAAATTTAGAGCCTGGTCAAGGACGAGGTGATATATCTGCAATTAGCACAGGTGGAGTGCAATGGGAGATATTTTAAGGAGAGTAAAGTTGTCATCTTTGGAATGGAAGCCTACTACCGCGAGCCTACGAATGTCTGTAGAGCTGGCAGGGGGTATTTCTGCTGCTTTTTGCAACTTTTCTATTTCAGAGAAAGTTTCGTGGGCTGCTACAGGTGTGTGTGCCCTTCTGGCAGGGCTTTCAATGCTAGGGCTGCTTGGGTGCCAGGAATGAAAACTGCAGCAAACTCATCGGTTGTTAACGCCTCCCGTGCTGGTCCCTGCGTGCTCCCTGTTGGACCCTCTCACCTCGTGTCTTTTTTTCCGAACTTTCTTGAAATATGCTGTAGCAATCAAGGCAATTAACTATAATTGCAGAGAGACTACCCCGCGAAGGCGGGACGCAGAAATAGGCAGGTAATTACAGTGAGTTATAAGCGGATGGTTATTTACATCGGGAGTGATGCGCGGGGATTTTCGGAGGTGGGGGCTGGTGGCTCCAGCACAGGACAGCTGCCTGGGGTCGTTCCTCCGCGGCGTTTGCCCGCCCAGGCAAATGCTGTGCACGTCTCAGCTCCTTCCTCTGTAAAACAGGGGAATACGTGCTCACTATCTTGGGAGCATTAGCAAACTGTTAGGATCTGGAAGTGCTCTCCGCTATCTGCAAATAAAATGCAGAATATTATTTAATTAGGCACGTAGCTGAAGAGACACGGACTTTAAGGGCAAGCTGTTAGATCCGATTTCCTACCGGAGCAATGCGTTGGCAGGCGGGCGGTTCTGCTCGGTGCCCACGGTGAGATGCTCGGGGTGGGCAATGAGCGTGCTGGGCTCGGAGCTAACCAGCACTGGTGGCCACCTCCTGGGTGCAAAGCCCTGATCCCGAATCTTGGGGTGGAAAGGTGTGATCTTTGCCGCTATGCCTTCATTTAAGGAGGATAACGCATCAGGACAAGGGCCAGCCATGTTGTGCCATGCCTTCCTAGGGTCAATACGCCCCTACGAGAACCTCAGGTCGCCCTTCTCCCTGGCGGACAGCTTTGCAGGCATCACACTCCAAAATAATTCTTCAGCTAGATTTGAGAGCAGCGTTAGGAATAACGGAGGACACCTTGCACCTGGGGGTGACAAGTACCCTGAGGGAGCAGCCATCGAGGCAGGAGGCTGGGAGGAGCGGTGCCGTCGGTGTCGTTCGGGGAGACGAGGTGCTGCGGTGGCAGGACGCGTCGTGACTTATGGAGATTTCCCGGCCCGGCTCTTCCCCAGAGAGGTTTAAAACTTTTAGTGCCCTCTTGCTTGGATGTACTTAGCAACAAAGAGATTTCAATTATTTAAAGATACAGGAAGACATGAAAGCCATTAGGAAGGGACTTGGCACCCCCAGAGACATCGCAGCCTTGCGGGGCTAACTGCGAAACCCAGCATCGACGGAGGGAAGGAGCACGGCACGACACAGCAAGGACGTTGGACTAAAGCCTTGGACTAAAGGCTTGCGAATGGCCCCAAAGCTGTTGTTTTTTTTTTTTTGCAATCAGTCACCCAGGTGCAACGAGGGTCTGGTTATTGCTTGGTATAGACCCTAAAAAAAAATAATAATAAAAAAAAAATAGAATGGCAAAATCTGTGCAAGGCAGATTGATCCTGGAAGGGGCTCGGCCCTGTGTGCTGCACGCACACGCACCAGAAGGAGAGTGTCTCAGCAGCACACATTTCTTGTGTTTCACCGGCTCGTCATCCTGCTAAGAGCCTGGGTTTACGTGACGCCTGTTAAACTGCGGAGGAATCGCAACCCTCATGCAAAGCGAGGGATTAGGTATGTCAGCTTTGTAAAGGCAGGCGCGGGGCTCGACGTGCTCGAAATGACTCGTACTCTGTCTCACGCCTTGAAATCCACTTTAACAAGACAGGCAGCAGGTCAGGACAACGTTAGCCTCTCCTGGTGTTTCTCCAGGTCTCGTGGAAGTTGTTTCTCCTCCTACAGCTCCTAGCGATGATCGGAAGGGACCGCAGCCTCGCCTGGCATGCCTTCCCCTCTGATCGCCTGGCCGCTCGTGCTGGGAAACACGATTGAAACCGAGCCCCTCCTGCACAGGTGCTGCTAACAGAAAGGGTTTTGTTGTCTGTGGCACAGCTCCACCTCTGATACTTGTCACCATTTTGTATTTTATGGTGATTACAGCTAGCTGGGGAGATGGCTGCTTTTTTTTTTTTTTTTTTTTTTATTTTTTTATGTATTTTTTTTTTTTCCCAAAGAAGAGGCAGCTCGAAGGAAGGGTTTTTAGGAAGCTGTTTTATGCACAGAGAGGAATTTCTGATCAGAGAGAGATCTCGGTGGTTTATGGTGAGGTTAATGTCACCTACTCCAGCCCTATAAAACTTAGTCATGTAATCAGCCTCTGCAGTGACTGTAGAGGAGCAAGCAGCTCATCGTTTGCAAGATATCTGCAGCGGCTTAGAGGTGCCCTCCTAGGACAGCAGAGGAAAAGTAGACTGCTTGCTTGGGTACAGGCAAATGGCACCCAGGGCTAGGAGCAATGAATTCCCTCCCTGCTCATCTCGGTAGCACAGTTTAGGGTGATCTGAACTCAAGGTGATGCTGCCTCGGACGCCCAGGGGAATTTGGGGCCGGCTGCCTCCCAGCCCGGCCGCAGGAGAGCCTGGCTGCCGTGGCAGAGCTTGCTCTATCTCACGCTGGAGCTGTAATTAGCTCAATCACCAAGCTGGCAGCAGTGATTGAAAACTGCTCGTTAACGCCTGGTCTGCCTGCAGCACGTTGGGTTTGCTGCTGCTCGTGAGCACGGATGGGGCAGCGCTGTCGTTCAGCAGAGTTAAACCTTTTTTTGGCACCTTACCACCTTCCAGATAGCATTGTAATTATTTATTTTTGAACCCACGGTTACTTTTAGGGTCTTCTACGTCTCACTGTTGTTCTTTGCTGAATTATCCCTTCACGTCTTGCCGGTGGCTGTCCCAAATGGCCACGTGGGTGGCGTCGGGCTGTTAAATCCTGGGCCTTGCACCCCAGAGCTGGCCGTGCCATCAGGGAAGGTAATGCACAAATAGAGGGGGGTTTTAATTGCAGCTTTAATAGAAATGGGAGCGGAATAGCACGCCGCAGGCAGCTCTCTGGCCGGGCTGAGGACACGTGGAGGAGGCGGAGGGGTGCCCACCAGGTCTTCTCCAACTGCTGATTCTCTTCTCCGCACGGAGCAAGTGCAGCTGATTTATTACAGCTGTGACTGAGAATAGTCCTGGAGCAGTAGGAGAATTAAAAACATGCGTGGCATGTATATGATACAGAATAACTAATCTTTCCTGACATTTACTGTCAATCACGGGAAAAGAGGAGATAACTAACTCTGCCTCTCATGTTCTCTGGTCTGCAGTCTTCAGTCATGAAGATAAATGTCAGGCATCAGCTGTCCCTTAGTACAACCAAATTCTGGCAGGCAGCGGGGCTTCAGCAGATCCTTGTGCTGGAAGGTGAGTCTTTGTGGAGCCCAGATTGCACGTCAAAACCCCGGCGACTTGGTGGAAAAAGCTTTTGGTCCCAGAAGAGAGGGACCTTGCACCGAGAGCTGCCACGGTGGCCCTGGCCACCACGGCGGGGTGCCCACGAGCCAGGCTGGGCTTCAGAGGAGCTCCTCGGGCTGCTGTAATTCCTGCAAAGTGTTTGTGTCCTACATGCAGCGGCCTTTGTAGCCAGCCTGCTGTGGGATGTCTCTGCTGCTGACAGCTGGATCAGATTCCATATGCAAACCCCATTTTTTTTTCTGCAGAAGTAATAATGCCTTTTTAGGTCATCTGAAATCATTTTCCCATTCATCCTAGCACTCTCAAATTATTTCTGGGGAAAGGGAAAGCATGGAGAAAGATGAAGATAAAAACAGCTTTTTATTTTTGAGTGTTTCATTTGAAAGGAGGGAAGGGGAAAAGCACACCGTTCTTGTAGTTTTAAATTGAACTGCTTAACTCGGAGTTATTTCAGAAGGAGCGTTGAGTGAAGGAGGTTTCAGCTCAGTCACCAAGGGAGAAAATAATGTTTTGGAGCTAGGCCAAAGGGATTTGTTTTTCTTCTCAGGCAGCGAGGGAAGCATCTACCCCAGCTTTATCCTCCGTGCAGAAGGAGCCAGAGGAAGGACGCGAGGAGCCGAGGGGACGGGAACGCGTGCCCTCGTTTAACGGCGCGGGGAGGGAGCGCGGCTGCTTCTGGTGCCCAAGCGTTTTGGGAGAGCGTTTATCGACATTTGCAAACACTATTTCCCTCACAGAGGTGCCTGCAAGGGCAGAGTTAACGTTACTACTATTAATAATAAATAACGGTAGCACAGTAAAACGTGTGCTCGGATGCTCGGTGCCATTCAGTGCATCTCCCCGTGCTTTACAGAGGAGAAGCCGTAAGCACGTGTGAGAAGGGTAAATATGAGGTAGGGAGATGAGATGGAGATCAGGTGGCTCTTCTGTTTCTCCTTCTTGTCCTTCGTCTTCCCAGCAGTTTTATTTCCCATTTAAGCCGGATTTTTACGGCTCCCTGGTGTTGGGGCCGCCTGGGGCGCAGGTCGGTCCGTGCAGGCCATTTCTCCTTACAGAATGAATCCGGGGCAGGGGAAAGTGGGAAAAAAAGGTCCGTTAACGCTGCTGTCACAGCAAATCTGCTAGCGAGGGGGAGAGCAGGGGTATCGCATCGTGTTGTGCAGATAGAGCCGCTAGCGCGCGATCCGAGCGCTGCCGGGCATCGATAGCGCCTTATCAGCGGGATAAAGATAAATGCGGAGATAAGAGAGTTGGCTTTGCCTGCCGCCGGCCCGCCGTCACCAAAAGAGTGCGTGTCACGTTGATTTCTTCATTCCGCTCCCGCGGTAAATGCCAAGTCCTGAAATCTTATTTATGGCGGAGCTAATGAAAAAATGTCCACGCGAGCCAGTGCTTCACCCAAAGGACATGGAGCTCTTTTGTGCTGTCTTAATTAAGTGAGGTAACAGGGAGGCTTTTGAAGCCACCTGACGGTGTTTGGATAGCTAATTCTCTCCAGCAGTGAATTAAAAATTAGGAATATTTAATAAGCAGGGTGAGGTGCCCCCTGAGCTGTGGTTTTAGCAAGACGCGCTTCAGCTCCGTCTTCCTGCGTGTTTTTGGGAGGCTGACTCATATTTCCCAGCATTGCTCGGCAGCTGTGAGGGCATGAAACTTTTTTAGATGGAAAATAAGGTTCTTGTGTAAGCACATGATTCAGGGAGCTGGCACTTTAAGCGAAAGAGTGCTAAAAATAGTGAGAATCGGTGACAAGATAGTAGCACTTTCGGCGTTTTTTTTCTGCCGCGAAGGGCTGTTAGCCAGCCCCATGGAAGGGAGTCAAGGGCTTCATCCTGCACGGGGACTCCAGGACGTGGCTGTGCCCGTGACAAGATCTGGGGTAAAAGAAGGGGGGAAAAGGGCAGGGAGTAGAGTGAAAGTGGAGAAGAAGGGTGAGGGGGAGATACTGGGGAAAAAAAAGGGCCAGGGAGGCAAGGTACATCATTTCTTGAACTGGTGCCGCATGGGCTGCGGTGGCATTACAGGAAGACAAAAGGAGAGAGACAGGCTGAGAAATACAATGACTTTAATTTGTAGGCTGAGACTGTTAAAAGAGAGGAGGAGGAAAAGAAAAAAAAAAAAAAAAAAAAAAAAAAGAAGGTGCTTTGGGTTCTTTTATTCATTACTAACCATAAAAGGCCCAGACTGTGTTGCCAGTGGCTTTAAAACCCAGGACCCTATTAAACCTTCCTTGATAGTAACTCAGCACTTGGAAGCTGAAGGAGGAGCGAGCTGCGCAGGAGGGATCGGGGGGCTGCTTTAATCAGGTCTTGGGGTCCTGATTAAAGGATCAGGTCTTGCTTTTCTGCTGGGAATGCTTTTGGGGGAGCAAGGGGATCCCTCTGACTGCCGGAGCTCAATGGGACCGGCGTCACCCCGGTCGCAGCACCCCAGAAAAGGGTGCTGCCCTTCCCCTTCCCAGGTAGTAAATCAGGATTTATGCCCGCTGCTCACGAGCCAGCTGCAGCTCCGGGGCGGGCGCGCTGAATGCGAGATGAGATGGTGGAGGGAGAGATCAGCAGATAAAGGCGATGGATAAAGCCAGCAGCAGAAAGGTTCTCTGGATTAAGTCTCTTTATGATAAATAGCAGGCACGTTCCTGTCTGTTTTGAAGCGTACGCTGGGGTTAGGAGGGGCAGGGATTTGAGATCACAGTTTGGACACTTTGCAGCAGAGCAGGACGAGAGCAGTCGGTGCCCAAGTGGGACGGGGAGCACGATGCGGGGCACGGATCCCTTCCCTCCCTCTGCCTCCTGCAGCCCTGCCCCGCGTCCAGCCTGGGGGAGAGGTATAATTAAAAGAGCTGTTCCCCAAGCCCCAGCGACTTATTGATTGTGCACGTTTGTATGTCTCTGTGCCGGGTGTGTGCTCCTTTCTCCTCGGGGGAAATAGAAGGAACCATTCATTTCTGAAGCGACGCTCGGACGTGACACGCGGCTCCGTGCCGCGTCCTTCGCTCTGACAAATGCGCAGCGGTGCGCCGGGGCGAGGAAATGGCTCGCTGGGGAGATGCTCGCCGGGCAGCCCAGGCCTCAAAGCCCCGAGGATTTCCCTTCCCCGCGGGGGTTTTGGTTCAGAAATTGAGCGGTGGACGTGCTGCTCTTCATGGTGATAGTGCCAGGAGCCTCACGTTTGGGAGAGCTCTGCCTGGTGGAGATGTCGCTTGGTTTAGTATAGGTTGGGAAAGGTGTGCAGAAAAACAGGGGTGTTCTCCCCCTGTGCGAGCATCCCTTCTCCAAGCCTGCACAGGGAAAACGGAGGCACTTGGGGTGTGTAATCAGCCCTTTTCATGAAGCCCGACTCAGCCTCTTTGAATTTCACCCCGTGTCCTCCCCGTTGCGGAATAGGCGCGGGTGATAACGGCCTTATCTGCTCGCTGCGCTTGAGGGAATCGGCGCTGGCGAAGAGCGTGCCTGTGACCAAAGCCTCATTGCGGATGCAGCGTGCTCGGCGTGGCTGGGAAGGAGGGCACAGAGCGAGGAGGCAACGAGAGGTGTTGTTGGAGAGGCCGAGAGACGTGGCAAGGAGAAGGGCTTGCGTGCGAGCCGCTTTCCCCATAGGGACTGGGAATCGCCCCCTGCAGATGCGTCATTTCCCCTTCCTGGGTCAGGTGCAAGGTGCTTGCAGGGTGTTTCTTTGTCTGCTTTAAAGGAGAGGTGGCAAAAAGCAAGATGAACCTGAAGAAATAATGTGCTTCTGTCATTGCTTCCTCTTCCCAATGGAAACACAGAGGATCCTTCATTTTAATGTAAAAAATGCTCATCTCGGTGACCCGGCTGTGAGAGGTGAGGCAGCGTCACACCTGCTTACAGACAGGAGGAGGAGGTACTGGCAGCTTTGCCTCTTCTGTAGTAAGGAGAGCATCAGGGCAAGCAGATTTGGGGATTTGGATCCCCCCAAAAGCCCTGTGTCAGAATAAAGACATCCTCAGGACCTCTCGCTCTTTATAGTTGTGAGGAGAACCAAGAAAACGCTGCAGTCCACAAGGTCTCGCCCTAAATCAGACGTTTCTGAAGGGGCTGAGAGGAGAGGAAGGAATCTCATTAGCCGCTGTTTGAAAGCTTCATTTCACCCGAGCCTGCCAAAGAGCCGCTTGCCCCTCGGAAGGGAAGCGTTAGCAAGCGCCGACGGCGGATTTCCGTGCTCGGAGCCGTAACAGGCTTGGAGAATATCTTTAAGTATTATTTGGGGATTTGGCCTGCTGGAACTGGGCAAGCTACAAAATCCAGATATTGTTGTACTTGGCAGGAGCATGGCGCTCCTTGCAGAGGGGGGAAGGCTTTGTCCTTTGCCGAAGCCTGAACAAACTTCCATTAGGAATTAAGTGGAGTCCTCTGCATTTCAGCAGTCCCTTGCAGCAGTCTCTGATGGCTTCCTTCGTGTTTGCCGTGCCTAGCTCGTGGATATCTGCAGAGCATCCATTTTCCTAGAAAGATTTGCTTCCATCTGCTCTATCGACTTCTGTAATGGAGTTAAGACCCCCCCTGCTTCCTGAGCCAGGGCACGGAGATTATCCCTCTAATATAATTCAAGGAAACCCCTCAGCTCCCAGATGGCTCCGACAGTTGCTGGGTGATAGAATTCGCTCCAGAAACAAGAACCTGGTCAATCTGGCTCGATGCGCAGCACCTATTGTTGGAGATGAGTCTGGAACGACAATTTAAACCGCTCCACCAAAGCTTTTCTCATTTTCTCTCGATTTCAAGGCTGGCTGAGGTTGAATGAGCTTTTTCAGTGAGGATGCTGGTGTTTTGCAAACACCCGTGGAGGAGAAGAATGAGGATCCCGGGGAGATGAAATGTCTTTTCCAGCTCAAGGAGTCGGTCCTCCAACTGGCCCAACATGACAGGGCTCTCTGGGCTTTAGGCACGTTTAGGCACGAGATCTTCTCTGCTTTTCCATCCCCTGTTGGTACCTGGGGGTCTTGGAGGCTGTGGGCATCGTGGGGCTTGGGGAAGTTGAGTGCTGAGCTGGGGAGGGGACGCGAGTGACAGCATCCCCCCTCCAACTCCTGTCCTGCAGTGCCGAGCGATTCCCATCACGTCTCTGGCACGGAAAACCTTCCATGAGAACGTCGTGATAGTTTTTTAAGGGCAAATTTTGCTCTGAAAAAAAAAAATCAAAAAAAAAAAAAAGGAAACACAAAACAGTAGAGACAAAAGGAAGAGATATTGATTTTTAGTTTGGATCCTTACAGAGAAGAGACTATGCAATCACGCAGTCTCTGTCTGTCTGCCTTACCCCCTTCTTTCCCTCTGTAGTTTTTGAGCCCTTTGGCCAATTTCTACCCAATTTGACAGAAGGAAAGAGGTCTCAGAGATATTAAATTTCTATAAATTTCATTAAAATAGGTGGCTGGGTAGAAGGGACCAGCTATTACAGCAGCCCCACGAGACTGGGGCTCCAACATATGCAGAGCCTTTGTTAAACATCAAACGGTATCCGAGGAGAAAGGCTTTCTGCAAGAGCAATTTCAGGAAAAATCTTTGACCAGCCCTTGCACCTTCACAGCACCAGGGAACCCGGTTGCAGAGCCCTTGAAGGCCGTGTTACATTTGTTCCACTGACTGTGGATGGCTTGTTCATTCAGAAACGAACTTGTAAGTCCTCAAAATAGGTCATGAGTGGGATGGAAGAAGCGTATGGGTCTTGTTCGGTCGTCTCTGCACCAGAATAAATTGCAGCCGTTGAGATCTGGCTGATTTCTTCCCCTGGCACGCTTCTGCTTTCTTGCTCGGCTAAAAGTGCTGAGCTCCAAATTGGGAATTGGTTCCGAGCAGGGAGCCGGCAGGGAGGGGAGGAGGGCGCGGAGGGAAGGCCAAACAAAATCTCTGTATTATTAAGATTTTAGATATACAGTTTTGATAAAAGCTTGCAAGTAGCAAATTTGCTATCAAGCCTAATGTAGCATGGCAGATTTTGTCTGAGCTAGCAAAGGATCACATTTGCAGCTCCTCTGAGGCGGGGAAGTGGGCTCAATAGGCTATTTTCCACATCCATGCTCTGTTCCAAAAAAAAAAAGGGGGAGGGGGAAGGGGGGTGAGGGGAGAAGGAAGGGAAAATAAAGACAGTTTCTCTTTTTTTTTCCACTTTACCCTGATTATGAATGTGCTTGCTCTGAATGTTAGCCAATAACGCGCATGCTAAGTGCAGGCTTTGCCGTGGGATTTGGTTTTTGTTGGGTGTGCAAAGTTGCTCGGGAATATTTTTCAGGAGGGCTGCAGCATTTTGACAAGTCTGACACGTGGCTGATTTGTTGGCATTTTCATTTAGAGCCCTTTTTAAGCGGCATTGATGTCTCGCTGCATCCTTCTGCACCGTGCTGAAGCTGCAAGACTGCTGAAAGGGTGGAGGAAGGCAGAAACAGCGAGCTCCGCAATATCCATCAAAAGTTGTTTTCCTTCTTTGTCGGTAATATTAGGCAGGAAATGATTTCTGCCATCCGAGCTTTGATTAAAAACTATTGATTGGGAAAGTTTCGGGAGGGAGCCGGTGAGTTCGCGCCGCTGGTTCCACCGTCACCGAGGGGGGAAGCTGATGCAAATAACATCGCTGGAGCCCACGGAGAAATTCCCCTGGGATTACAGAGCCCCCCCTGAGTTCCAGCTGGGTGATTTTCAGCAGGTTGCTTGCACGCCGCTCGTACCTTTCCCAGATACGTTGCGTATTCAGCTGGCCTTGCTAGCGAGTCAGCTTTGCTTTGCAGCTCACTGAGAAATGCTGCAAAGCCACAAGCTGGGTACCCGCCCGGGCCGTGCTTTGCTGAACGCGTGACCCAGCTGCAGTTTGCTTTCCCCTCTTCTCTCCTCAGAGTTATGAGGCACATATTTAGACGTAGCATATAGGAGACGGCAGCTTTCCCTCTGCTCATACACTAGTGTTTTTCTCATGCATGAAGCAACTCTTCTTATTTTAGGAGGCTGCGGCGTATTTTCTTGCTCGGGAGAGCGTAGGGAGATGGCTTATTTCTTGATGGGATTAGGCATGCGATCCCATTTGTTAACATCCTCTGTGGTGTGCTACCGGTTTTATTTGCACCATTTGCTGTAATTCTGTGGTTTAGTGACCCAGTGTGCTTCTGCAGTAGAGTCATAGCATAGTTTGGGTTGGAAGGGACCTTGAAGATCGTACAGTTCCCAAACCTGTGGCTGTGTCGCTGGATCTTGTCTCATCCTTTCTGCTCGTCATTCCTTTCCCCCCTTCTGGGCTGTGTTTTGTACCTTGTAGGGTTTATTAATGCCTGCCAGATCGGTTTTCTTTCTGCTTTCCTGCAGCATCCTTGATCTCACAGTCTTGGCTTCATTTAAAGGGGGAAGAAAAATAACCCTGCTGCTTCTGCTAAATCAAGTGCTGTTTGTGTTGGGAAATGAGAGTGATGCCATCAAACTCAGTTATTCTGGAGATCGTCTGGGTTTTGCGTCCCGGCTGCTGGAAAATCTCATTTTGTGGAGACAGCGAGCTCAGCGCCCATCGGGCACGTGCCGGAGGTGTAGGAAAACCGAGCGTTTGTCCTCTCTGTGCCTCTGGCGGCCCCGCTGCTCCCTCTCCTTCCTTCAGGTTGCTCCCCGGTGTTTTGGAGGTGCCTCTTTAGCGGGCGAGGATCTGTAAAGCAGCTGCCAGGGGCTCGCTTTGTTTTTATTTAGCGACTGATAAAACCGGCGTTCCCCAGGCAGAAGGTCATCTCCCTGCCTAAGGTATGTGTTACGGCATCCTCCTGCCTCGCCAGCTCCTTATCCCACAAAGAGGTGACAAAGCTTGGAGGTGGCATCCTGGGGCAGCACCCAGCGCCCAGGGGCTGAGCTGAGCCCGGGTCCCCGGGGGCTTCCCCGCATCACACCAACAGGTCCTGTAAACGTGCAAGACCATTTAGGCTTTTAAGACATCTGAGGCCACTTTTCATCGCGGGCTAGGCTGCTGCACAGTTTTACAGGGTCATAAAAGCCCTGACAGGAGTCATAAAAGCCTCCAATTGCACTGCACAAACCCGTGGAGTATATTTTAAGGGCCCCTGAGTTTTCATTTTGCTGCTTTTATGGGAACTCATAAAAGCCTCGATGAGCACAGCCCCTGATTGGCTCCTCAGCACGGAGGTAGTTAAAATTACAGCCACCGACAAATTGTTCCAGTCTAAATAAATCAGGGCTTTGCATGTAGCGTGAGAGAAGAGCCGTGCTGCCCCCCGCACACCGGGCTGCGTGCACGCAGGGACACGCGTGTGCTCCTCGTGTGCTCCTCGTGTGCTCCTCGTGTGCGTTGGTCCTTTGTGCCCATCCTCCTGTCCCCGCTGAGCTGCCATCCGTGCGGGCACACCTCGGCTGTGCTGCTGCAGGATGTGGTACACCGTGCACGTCTTCCTGCCGGGCATCATGCAGGCATTCCTGCCCGCGCGCTGCCTTCCCTCCCCTGGGCTTGGTTTCTGCTGCATCGCTCCGCTCACGTCGTGCGTGTGCAAGCTCAGCTCGTCCCTGCTCCCACCAGATGCTTCCAGCATCGCCAAGTCCCTGTGGGTCACTTGTGTCCTCTGGGTCCCAGGTGAACCCCTTGGCGTTGCAGGGATGTCACCGCGCGGGACTGGCTGTCCCCGAGGCAGGGACAGCAGCGTGGTAGCGGTCGTCACGAGGGCGGCTGGGCTTTGGCTGGTTTCTCTGGCTCAATTATATTTCCATTGAGCAATGTCAGTTTGTCAAAAGGGAAATATTTCACGGAAAAAGCTTGTTGTGGCTTTTTTTTTGACGCTACCTAACTAGACGAAAATAAATGTGTGGTTGAAATCCGTGCGCGACGTTTGGAAGCTGCAGCACCAGCCCTCTTGCTGTGGCGCGACTTAAACCGCGAATGCGTGGGGAGGATCCCGTCGGCCTTTGCTATCCAGGGCAGGGAAATGCTCGGCGGTTTGGGGAATCTCATCCGCCCAGCTGCTGCCACGCAGCAGATGCAGGCAGGAGGGACGTGGTGAAGGTCAGCGATGGAGGATGGAGATGAAGCACGGGGTCGGGGCTGTGGAGGGGGTCTGGCAGCGAGCTGGGGGCTGAGCGGAGATGGAAACTTCTTGTCGGCTGCTCCTCTGCACCGTGCAGGGCGATGGCGAGGTCAGGTCGTGGCTGCTGCTGGATGTGCTTGGTGTGGATGACCCCGAGACCTCCCTCCTGTCCCTCGTTTCCCCATGTATCTGCCAGAGCTTCCGGTTGGGCCAGCACCGGAGAGCTTCTTGGTTCCTCTCCCCATTCCCAAGGGATGTTTCAACCCTTCCCAGTGCTCAACAGAAGGAAGGAAAACTCAACGCCAATGACTTCCACTGCCCCAACCGCCTCCTTTCCCCCAGCTATCTGTCCAGGGCATCTCCCCAGCACAACCCCGATGCCTGCTGCAGGCTTTGGGAGCCCTGGGACCTGCAGGGCTGCGTGGGCAGAGCCGAGGAGCCGGGCTGGGGTCGCAGGGTCCTGCGGAGAGGAGCCAGCAGGACATCGTCCGGGTGACCCTCCAGCCTGGAGAGCCTTTGGCACAGCCCAGGAAAGGGGAAGGGGGGGAGAAAGGAAGCGATCAGAAAGGTTCCCTTTGCTCTGCAAAGATAAATGTATCTTATTTCTGTCTTGCCGTAGCTTTATATAGTAATTATATCAACTACAGCTGATCAAAGCATTTGTTAAAGAGAAAACTATCTCTCCTTTGCTTTTGTTACTGTTTGCAGCCAATTTGACAGGCTTTATATCTCTGACTACATTTTCTTTTATTTTCCACGCTTGATTTCTCTTTTTCTCTTCCTTCCCCCTTGTTGGCACCTGGCACGTAGACGGATCTCTCCCCCTCCCTCCTCCCCCCCTCCCTTCTTCCCTTCCCCCTCTCTCCATCTGGCTTAATAAAAATGTTTTTTAAGCCATCCCAGGGACTTGGGAGCAAATCACGGCACCGCACGAGCCATCCCTCTACCTGTGCCTGCCGCCCTCCGCAGAGGTGCTGAGCAGCCGGCGGGTCGGCGCGGCCGAGCAGAGGAGCCCGGGGAGCAGCTTCCTTCCCTCTGTTTTCTCTTTTCCTCCCATATTGTTTCTCCAGGTGTTCATGAGGGTTTAACCTCTCTCCTCCGAGTGCTTTTCATGCGGCTGGCCCACGTCAGCTGCCCTTTTGTTTGAGCCATAGCCACGAATCCCAAAAAGATCATCCTTGCTGCTGCTGCTGCTTTATTTTTTTTTCATTCCTTTTTTTTTTGCCATCGACTTTCCATCTTTCTCTAATCTCATTTAAAAACCTCTTTCTCCTCCAACGTCTGTTCTTCTTTCTCCCTCTCTCTCTTATTGGCTTTATGGCCAAATGCTTTAATTTATTTGCCATACAGTATCTCTTTACCACTGTTCCGGGGATACAAATGGTTTGGAAGACGTTACGATGATATCAATGCCTGGCACATCTGTTTGTCAATGTGCGGCGTTTCCAGCTCACCCGCTCGGGGACGGCTGGGAGGAAGGTGTCTGCTTCTGCCTGAGCATCTGGGAGACCAACTGTAATTACCTGAGCTAAAACTTAGCTGGGATGTGGGGTTCCTGATAGGAAATGCACCGGGCAGCCCTTCTTCCCTGGTGTTAGCACCGTGGTGTTTGTGCCAGCTCGCACCGAATTGCGCTTTGGTGCCGGGTAGGAATTAATTCACTCCTTGCAAAGGGAAAGCCTTGAACCGACACGTGGAGGAAGAGTTCTGACTCAAGTTTTGGGTCAAAATATAAACTCCTGGGGATGAGCGTGACCTTGGCGTGGTGGGGATTTGGCGGCAGCCCCTGGGCTAGGCTGGGGTGAGACCCAGCTTGCCGGGGCGAGGCTGGCTGCAGCCCCCCTAAAGTCACCTCCGTGCTCCCGCCAGCCAGCAGCTGCCTCCCCCACGGTGTTTTTAGCTTTCCTTATCAATGCACTTCATAACTTCTAATGTGTATTGATTGCTGTCTATTTCTCCTCTTATTTTTGTGTTATGCCTGATTGCTGCTTTAGCAATAAGAATAGGGCTTTTAGCCAAAATTGTCTTTTTTGGATTGTGGAGTCCTGACTCTCTGGCTGTCTAATAAGTTTTTTGTTACGAGTCCACATTTCTCTGTTGACATTTTCCCTTCCAGCCAATTTCTCCCATAATTTTCCCCGGCGTTGGAAATGAGTCCTTTTGAAGCACTGAGTATATATATTACTGATTGGGGCAAGCCTTTATTATCCGTAGTGAATGTAATCAGGTCCTCATCACTAGTTCCTTGATAATCACTGAGCACCAGTTCAGTCATTAATTTCGTCTTTATCCATCATGTCTTCTTTCCACGTTATTTGCTAAATAGGTTGGACGTGATTGCGACGCTCAGCATCCGAGCTTGTAACTCTTTGCTTTCTTCATGTGTTTACACTGCCAGCGCAGCGCTGTCCCCGCTCCTCAGGTCTGCGGTATTTCACCGGGAAGGATGCTCAGCCAAGTGCAGTTAGCCTGCATGGAGGAGATGAATACCCCTTTGTTAGGCGATCACCACGGACGGTCTGTAGACCCTGATGTTTCAATACCGCCTGCCTGCGAGCTCTGATTTATGATCTTCCCCGGATCGGGCTCTTCAGGGCTGAGCTGTTTATTGTCGCCTCGTTGCGGTGCGCGTGTAGGAATCGGTCCTTTGGTGCCTGTCCCCGAGGTGGTGGGCAGCGATCAGTACGCACCCAATGGCTCTGAGATACCAACGGCTCTAGAAATGGGAAACTAAAGGGATTATAACAAAAACTTTGATGGGGCAGTCATTCCGATCGGCCTGCCTGCCACTCGGTGATGCCAGCAATGCCACGTTCCTTCTTGCCAAGGAGCTCTTCCAGTTCCTTTTGCCTCTCGTGGAGTCCTGGGGCACAGATGGGGTAACGGTGGGTCATGGCTCCTTCGGGCAGGGTTTGCCAGGAGCGTTGCACTTGCTCACTGCACAGCCTTGGAGTTTGTGCCCTCTTTGCAGTTTCTTTAGCCTTCCCCTTGCCTCGGGAGCACAACATTGCTCCAGGGTGCTCAGCTCGGTGATGTTTTATTATGAAAAGTGTTGTGAGGCAGCTGTGGACGCATGGGGAGCTTTTGGGTTCCTCTCCTCACCCGGGGAGGAAGGGGCAGCACCCTAGGGCATCCCGTAGCCGTCTCCACACCTCTCATCCCCACTAGCAAGGACATGGGGAAACTTCACGGATGGTTTAGCCGGGTGTCCTCACCAAACAACACACCCTATTGATTGCAGAGGGCTAATTAGCTAGGATGGGACTTAGCGTCCCCATGCTCTTCACTTCTGGTACCCCACACAGCCTTCTTACACCTACCCCGGGCCTCTCTTCTGGCACTGCACTGCGCCAATTAGAGACCTTGGGTGCCTGTCGAGGAGGGTTTTCAGAGCTCCTCTGAATCCTGCCAGGAGAAAGCTAAGGCTGCGGGCATTAAAAAAAAAACAAACAACAGACTTGCAATTGCTGCTGATCCTCACGCCGGTCTAAAATGAGCTGAGGGATGACAGGGGCCTCAGGGGGAAGCGGCGGTGACTTGCAGGATTGAGCCGAATCCTGGCGACACCTCTGCTGTCCTCCTCCTCCCCGGTGATGTGCTGCCGCCAGCGATTTTTTACCTGACAGGCTGCTGTGCTCCTCCCTGCCTGCTTCTGTCCTGCACCATGACTCGGGCTGGGGGGTTAAGGCGTTTACATGGGGATGAGGATACCCACAGGTCCATCAGGGTTGTCAAAATACATGCAAAAGCGCTGTGAAACCTGCTTCAAGCCATAAAAGTAATGGGGCTGCGGAGGATCACCCTGCTTTGGGTGGTGGTCACTTGTGTGTCTCCCAGTTCTGTTTCGATGCGTTGGATTTCGGTCTCTGATCTAAAAAGGTTTTCACAAGGCAGAAGCTTCTTCCGGGAGGTGGAGACCAGGAAAAATGTGCTGTGAATTCTGGAAGGTGTTTCATGGCCACTGGACCAACCGTGTGCTCAGGGCAGGATGCGTTTTGCCAAAATGTGGAGCTTTCAGTGGGGGTTGCTGGGGTGTAGAGAAGTGCTCTGAGCCCTTCAGGCATCAGCAGAGAGCATCTCCAGCCCCCGTCGGATGTTCGAGGGAATTCGTAGGGCTTGTGCTAAGGGAGGACCTTGGACTGCTCCTGCTGACATAAACAACGTGCTGCTAGAAATCTTGCTTGGCAAGACAAATTCCTCCTTTTAGAAAGAAACGCAACCAGCCAGTGGTTCATGGATAAGTAAAAAGCCAGGTTGTCGTGTTGTCAGTCCGTCCGTCACAAAGCGAGCAATGGCAGCCCTCAGAATAGACTTTGAAACTCTCGATCGTGTCCTCCTCTCTTCAACGCACGTCTTGTTTTTCGGCTGTCTTTCCCCACCTCTCCTCATTTCCTCGCTCCTGGTTTCAACTTGCCTTTCTCCAGAGGCATCAGCCCCTTTGGGTAATGTGCCCTGACAGCTCCTCTTACCAGAGCTTTCAGCATCGCCGTGCAGGGCTCTGTGGGAATGGAAGAAAATCCACGCCGTAAGTGCTTTTATGGGCAGAAAACAAACTGCATCGAGCAATCAGACAGAGCACCTTCTGCCACCCCCTGGAACCACGCGAAACCTCGAGAGGCTGAAAAACGTACCGTGGCTGAGCTGTGGGATTTTTCTCCTCTTTTTCCTCCTTTTCTTCCCCCCCCCAGATGTGAAAAATGAAGGGCAGGGGAGATATTTTACCGTGAGAAAATGGGGCAGTCTCCTGGGGAAGCGGTGAGAAGCGGGGAAGCGTGATAGCGCCCGCGTGGGCTCATTTCTCACCCTGGCCCCGAACCCGCCAGCCTTCCCGGGGCAGAGCAATTCCCAGGGAGCAGGGCTGCTGCTGCTCGTCCCCACCCTCCCCTACGGAACCAGCTCGCCGACTTGCCTTCAGCTTTTCTTGTAAGTTCTTCCCATCCCAGCCGGTGCAGCAGCACCGACATCGCCAGCAGAGCCTTGTGCTTGCTCCACGGGCACTGCTGTGCCGGGTGGGAGCACAGCCTGAGGTTTGTGTTACAGGCTGGCACACAGCTCCACTTTGCCAAACCCCCCTCGTTGCTGAAAAGATGGAAACCGTGTTTTCTAAATTCCCCAGGTTTTGCTCGTTTCTTTTCTTCTCTCTGTTTTTTTTCTTCCCGTCTCATCTCTTCCTCATCCCCCTGCACTTCCAACGCTCCTTGCTTTTAATCTTCGCTGTAAGCACGCGGAGAGGATCCTGTCTGTTGTCAGAGCCTCGGGAGCTCCTTCCCTGTTAAATTACGAGTGAGTGAAGACAACAGAGTGTTTCGGAAGAGGGCAAATCCATCGTTGGGAAACCAGGGCAGGGTGTTTGCTAGGGCTTTGTGCCAGGACCTGCTCAGAACCAAGGCCGCATGCCCACAGCAGACCCATTTCTTGCTTTTTTTACCTGTTTTCCCATCTCTTGACCCATGCACCTGAATTGCGGGTGCATTGGGTGCAGACCCATGGGCAGGAGCCGGTGCTCGCCCTGCTGTCGGCCAGACTCGTGCCCGTACAGCTGGGGCTGGAAACGGGCACATTCCATTTCTTTTAATGCTTTCCAATTCCATTTATTGTTTTAGGATAATATAATTTACTTTGTTTTTAATACAAGGGCTGCATAAGCTACCATCTGTAATATTTTGTGCGCCTTGACATAAATTTCCGTTACGGCGCTTATTAAAAACTCCCTTTATTGCCCTGAACATCCATGGCACTCCACAAACTCGTGTTTTCCTTGACTGCCTTGTGAATCCACCAGATTTATACCTGCCCAGAGTCTTTCCGGGGGTGATGCTTGGAGGCAGGGAGCATCTTTTTCATCTACGTCTGTACAACGGAGCCCGTGTCCCTCGTAGGGGCTCCCGGGTCACCTCGGTGTAAATAAGCAGCAGGTCCTGCTGGGGCTATGCAGCCATGAAATAAGCCAGGATTAAAATATGGAAAAGCTTTTACGAAGAGCGTCTCTCTCCTTACCCTGCCCCCAAAATCACAGTATTTCCCGCAAGTGCTGTTGTTTGATCAGGGCTGGGCAGGAGCAGGGCTTTTCCTAGCAGGGACCTTTTTGTCTGCTCGGTGTTTGTGCAGTGTCTAGCCACGCAAGATCCCGTTCTCCGTGCGTTCGCAGGCATCCTTCTAATAACCACGATTAATAATGAATGACAACCATTAAATCACTTTAAATATCTAAGAGCAGCACGATGGAGACCCCTTGCTTCCCGGCAATGGTAATGCCAGCCAGGTGCGGCCGAGCACGTTGTTCTGTCCTGTGCCACGGTCACAAAGGGGAGACCCTGCAGAGGAGCAGTGCGACCTGTCTGCTTGTTGCTTTATTTAGCTGCATTGCCTGGAAACCTGGGCACGAACCGGGACAGGTTACTCCCGTGTCAGCTCTCCGGGTTCATCGCAGTGCCGCCGGGGATTAGGTGAGGCGGCAGCTGCTCTTCTTCTGCAGGCGTGAGCCGAGCAAAGCTTGCTTTGTGGCAGCTTTATGCCTGGAGAGAGGGTTTCCTGCGGGCAAAAATAATCCAGATTATAGGGACCTGCTGTGCTTGTGCGAGACGGGGAACTGTGGTGCAGGAAAGCCTCTGTGCTTTTTTATCTGATTAGGGACTGTGCTATACCAGGCTGGAATGTGTCCCTTGCTGTAGTCCCTGCCTCCTGCTCTGGAAGGACCATGTCTGTATAGCAGGACCATCGAGCGATGCTTTAGCACTGTGCAGTTGAGCCTGCATTGCTTTTGACGCTGCTCTGGCAGAATTGGGCCCTGCTTCCCAGCTTTATCCCGTAGATC
>CM021788.1:2497779-2638391 GCA_011076525.1 Nettapus auritus
CTGACCACGAGCACCAGCCGAACTGGGGCAGAAGGAGAAATGCTACAACACGCGTAGGAAATGGGGAGTGAAGGGCAGAAGTGTAGAAGAGCAGCGGATAAATTATTTAAGGCACAATCATTAAAACAATGGGGGGATAAAAAAAAATATTATTATTTTTTATTTTTTTGCTTTTTGCTTCACTTGCGGTATTGGAAATGGGAAAAATCATTTTGGATCAAGGTGGAATGAAACCTCAATAACTGACAGCTGAAGGGAAATAAGGGAATTCACGCTGGGTTGAATGTTGCTCGCTCGGTGAGACCTGAGGAAAGCTTTGCTTGAATGTTTTCACAGTGAGACAGGCCTGGAGGCCAGGAGAGCAGCGAAGCCCTGCAGCGGGCTGCTCCTGGCACTGCTCTCGGTCTGGAGAACCAGGGCGAGGAGCGAAGTCCTGATGCTTTGCGTTCAGGTGGCATCTCCTGCTTTGCAGGGACAAACGACCGAGTTTTGGGGTGACGACCTGAGGCACTGGAGGTGTGTACAGCACGGGACGTGGCCTTGCAGGGAGATCTCTGCTCGCATCCCTGCCCTTTTTGTGGTGGGAGGCATCCCAGTAGCAACCGTCCCCTTTCTCTGGGCTTCTCTGTGCAGGGCCGAGGCTGCTCCAGCCTCCTGGAAGGCACACGGCGCTGCTCCCAGGCCTTGGCAAAGGCGATGCAGCCGGCTCCGGACAAGTGCTTTTATAGTCTTTTAAGATTTCCAAAGCCACTCTTGGAGGGCCGTTAAGACCTTCGCCTGGTGATAATTGGATTTGTAAGACAGTGCAACATGTGATAAAGTGCTCTTGTTGGACAGGATCCCAGTTTTCTTCTATCATTTCTATTAATGTGATAAATGTCGCTGTCTCAGCTGATAGGGCCGTGTTGGATAATAAGATTGGAATCAGCTTTGATTTCTCCAGCTCAGTTCTGCATCGCGGCCCAGCAGGAGCGGGCAGGGTGAGCCCGGTGGAGGTGCCGCCGCGGGGCAGGGGCTGTGCACGCCTTCGTGCTCCAGCATCTCGGGGCTGGCAGGGCACCGAGGAGGAGAAGGCACCGAGGCTGAGAGCTTTCAAGCCGCTGAGCACGGAGCGGGTGAGGAAGGTGGCCTTGGAGGAGCAGGAGGAGACGACGAAACCTCTCCTAATTAAAGCTGATGGTAAACAAACGCAGGAGTCCAAGTACAGCTGGGAAGCACAAGTCCAATTTGGAACTGAGCAGCTGTGAAATTGGACCATCGACCACAGCTGGGGCTAGAGGAGGAGTAATGGGGTGTGCGGCCGCAGGAGGAGGCAGTCGGGGCTGGGGGGGAGCTGTTATGGCCTCAGGTATCATTGCTGCTCTCCGGGTCTTGATTTGCCATGGTCCCTAGGAGGTTGTCCTTGTCTCTGCTCCCCGGGAGACGTGCAGCTAACCGGGGCCTGGATTACAGAGAACAATCTAGGGAGGTGGAGGTGTGGAGGTGTGGTGTGCTCCATCTCCTCCGAAACAAATGCAGGAGCCAGGGCTGGGGACAGCTTTCCTGGCACAGGCTGTGCCCCCAGGCATCGTGCAGATGAAAAAAAAAGGACAAGGTATTTTGGTTTTTCTCCACGTCTCGCCTCCAATCTGAGAAGCAATGCTTGCTCTTGCTCTTTGTGTAAACACGAGAGATTTCTTTCTGAATCCAGTAGTCTTTCAGGTGGAGACATTTTCCCCCTGTCCTTCCCTCCGTCCCTCCCTTTCCTCCCTCTGAAGCTGTGTTTTTGCTGTGGTTATTCCTTGGGGAAGGGATGAGTGCGCCAGAGAGATGCTTAATAACGCTGCAGTCGCAACCCAGTGGGCATTGTGCTGCGGGTGAGCAGTAAAATAGTTACAAAACGTTGTTTGTCATTGTGGGGGTTGTTTAATTTTTTTTAGGCCCCATGCTTTTCTTGCTAAACAAATGCCAAATTAAGTCTCCTCCTTCCACGAGGGTGCCTTGGTGGGGCAGCTGGGGGCACCAGCCTTGAAATGAGGTGGCAAACCAAGCCGGTGAAGATTTCGTACAAAACGAGGGCAGAGGGAGGAGAGCATGGGGAGGGTGCTGCGCCCGGCATCCCCGCTGCCTTTGCAGAGCCGTAATCCTCGCTGCAAGCCACGTTTCGGGACCGAGGTCCTTAAAGCAAAGCAGCTTTGATGTCTGCTGTGTGGAGGTAGCTGGTGGTCAGAAACAGAAGCAAGCCTGTAAGTGCCCCAGTGGACAAAGCCTCCGCTAGCCATGCAAACAGAAATTACGGTCAAGACACAGGGAGGCTACCGCAGCGATCATCCCCGGCGTTATTATCCTCAGGTACCCTTACTTATAGAGCAGCTGTTTGCTGCACTCAAAGGGAAAGAGGAGCGCACACTGTTCAAACAGCCAGGCAAAGTACCCTGGGCCTGCTGAGCCCCAGTTTTGTAAATGTTATTTCCAATCTTCATTGACTTCCCGGCGTGTCCTTTCCACTAGCTCTGATTGCTGCCTCTCTCTCTTTGGGAAGCTGGGGTTTTGTCCTCTTCAGTGATTGCTCTGATCTGCGCAGAAAGGGGAGCCCAGCAGGCAGCAACGAAGAAAATGAAAATTAAAAATAATAATAATAAATATGTTTTTAAAAACAGATTCCCAGCCCGAAAAGATTCACCCTGTTTGTACCGTCGGCAGCTTGGAAGCGATGCTCTCAGGTGCTTGAGCTGAAGCTGAGCGGGCGGTGGCTGAGGACCGCAGCAAAATGCTCCCGTCCTGGGCTCCCTGAGTGCGAGGAGAGAAAGCGAGAGGGATGTCGGGGGTGAACTGTGCCTTGTGAGCTGGGTTTGGGGCTAGCAGAAAGGCAGCTGGTCCTGCAGAGGCTTTGGGACTGGTGAGAGCTGGGGTTGGGTTTGGCAGCAGCAGCTCCGTGTGGCCTGACGTGCATTGGATAAGCCTGAGAGGAGGAAGCTTTGCCTCCTCCTCCTCCTCTTGGCTCTGTGGAGCATCCCCTGCCCGGGCAGCTCAGGGATGGACTCGGTTGCCCCACACCAGGGATCTGAGGAGGGCAGGGAGCTGGGTGCGTGGTGCTGTGCAGCGCCGGCCCCGGGCTCTTATCGCCGCGGGGCTTTATCTCCGCCGGGCGCTCTGCTCATTCCTCACTGTCAGCCCTGGCAGTTTTTGCTCGGGGAACGAGTGTCAGGCAGGGCCCAGCAACGCGCTCTGCAAGGACGAGAGATCCCAGAGCAGAATCGGAAAGCAGCTGCTTCCTTATTACACCTGGCCTTGTACCCGGCGAGTCCATCATCATGCTGTCGTGACTCTGACACGCCGCGTAGCGCAGAAATCCTGCCGGGTACAATCAGTGTTAGACAAGCAGAGGGATGCTGCCCTGCTCTGCCGAAGAGATACCATCAGCGGGGACCAGGACACTATCGCAGGGTAACGATTTCCAGCTGCTAGATAAAGGCCGAGCAGAGCAGAGCTGCTTATTTTTGGAGGCAGAGCCATTGATCCTGCAGTAACACCCCTCGGTCCTTACCTCCTCGCCTCCCCTCGGCCCGCTTTTGGAGGAGGAGGCGGCTCGGGGCCGGCTGGAGCAGGAGAAGCGCCCAAGCCTGGGCTCAAACCGCATGGCAGGCGGGCAGAGTTCAGTGTTTGTCAGCAAATGGTTCTGTAATTGATCCTCTGACTCAGTCAGCTAATTAGATCTCCCTCGAATTGCATTCACTGCCGGCTCAGCCCCGCAAGTATTTGTTCAGCTGTAGGATTCAGAGGCAGCGTCGTCGTGGCCCGGCCATTAAACACTGACCCTCGGTGCGTCGGTGTTTTAACTTTCCTGGGGTCTAGCCCGTTTTATTGTGTCCCCGGAGCAAAGGAGTACTCCTTCATGTAGCACTTTAGATGCCACACTGCAGTCTTTTTTTATTATTATTATTAAACGTAGGATTTTTAATCTTGAGAGAACGGATATTTATAATTTACCACCTAGGGCTTGGTAATTAATATTTGTGTAGAGCTCTCAGCAATGTCTTGGATGTGAAATGTATTATATAAATAAAGACCGTCTTGTGAGCAGCAGGGGGAGAGGGAAAGGGGGAAAAAAAAAGGGCTTCTGCAGAGCTGCTGGGAATAGGAGAAGCCGTGGAGTCACCCCAAGCCCCCACACCTGCAGGGGCTGCGGCCCCTTGGGGAGCAGGGGGGGTCCCGCTGGGGGCTGCTGCGTGCAGGGCTCCCGTGGCTGCCGGCCGCCGGGGTTTTCAATCTGGAGGCTGCTCACAGCACGTGAAATGAATTTGTGTTCTAACACCGCTTCCTAGCAGAGCAGAAAATACGATGCACTCGCGGGGGCTTTGGCTGCTTGTACGGAAAGCCGGGGGATTAAATGGGCCGTGGAGACGGAGCGGCGCTGGAGGTGCTGGCACCGCTGCCCCGCCGGTGGCACTGGCAGCCCCGTCCTGCTTGGACATATGGGAAGGGGCACTGGGGACACTGAGGAGGACTAGGGTAGGGTGGCATCACCAAGACATGCTCCTCAGCCCTTTGGGAAGTCAGGGGCAGCGTCCCTGATGTCCCTGCCACATCTCCGCTCTTCTGGGGACAAATTGGCCCGGTGGCATCAGCAATGGCAAAGCCCAGCCGCCCCCGTCAGGGCCAGAAGCACCAGGAGGCTTTTGGGGGATGTTAGGTACCCCTATGTCTACAGGTGGTTAAAGTAAGTTCCTGCAAAAAAATGCACCTAGTCGGAGTTTGGTTTTGAAGGAAACCCACTGAAAACCCCGATACAAGTTGGGTGAGTTGTGTCCAGCCCCAGCCCAACGTCCCAGCACGTGCAGGACAGCGGGGTGGAAAACTTCTAGGCTGTGCATCCCACTGCAGCTTTTGGGATGATTTCCCTGGAAAAGAGAGCTATGGGTCCACTGGAAGTATCGGGGGACTAAGCTCAGGCCAGCAATTTAGGGTTGGGGAGAGGGAAAAGCAATCTAGAGAAACCTGTTTCATTTTCCAGAAAAACATTGGGATTCTTTGGTTTCAATTACCTTCTTTTTGTTTAAAAAATATAGCAAACTGCTTGTTATTAAGGCTGAACAAACAAACTAACTACGAGGAGAGAGCCTGACAATGAAGCAAAACCTTTATTTTCTGGTTGAACAAAATGTTTAATTTGACCCACACCATTTTTCACCTGATTTTTCAGTTCTGTCATAAAATCAATTTCCTGCATAGCTCTGTTCTCCCACGCTGCCCGTGTGATGGGTTAGGGAATCCTTTTCTCCTTTTCTTCCTTTTTTTTTTTTTCCTTTTTCTATTTTCTTCCTTTTCTTTTTTGCCTTTTTTTTCTTTTTTCTTTTCCCCTTTTCTGATTTCCCTTCCTCTTTTCTCTTTTTTTTCTTTCCTTTTTTCCTTCCATTTTCTCTTTGAACCTCTTTGAACCGCTCTAATTATAACGTAGCTCTTATGTAACTAATATGTGCAGGTAATATTGTGATTATATATAGAGAGCCATATGGTCCTGTGCAGTCACTTTCAGCGCTGTTAAACCACTGAAGCGGATAAACTCCATGTCCATGCACAAAGTAATTGCACAAAACTAATTTGTGTTTGCAAACAGAACTGAAATTAAGTATGTAAATAAGCAGAGCTGCAGACTAAATATTGTGGTGGAGAAAGAGGGGGTGGGGAGGAGAAAGTGGAAACAACTTCATAACGGCAAAGTACAATCAGCGCAGGAGATGGAAATGTAAGTGTTTATAATGTGCAGAGAGCTAATGCTGTGAACAACTGTTAGAGGGATTCGGGCTATAAATCCTGCCTCTCTCCTTCCCCAGCCCTGCCTCCAGCTGCAGCACCAGCTCTGTCATTCAAGGGGGAATATATATGTTATAATTTAATGTTTTTGCTGGGAAATGGATGTAGTTTAACCCCGTGTCATTCGTTTAGAGACTCTGTTTTACTTAAAAACTTTTAAGAAGGAACATTTTATAGCCCGGGGTGAGCCGCGTGAATAATGGATGCAGACGCGCGCTCCTGCGACACATAAATTTGGGCTGAGCACGCCGCGCTCGGGGCTGGCGGCGGCTCCCTCCCACCACCGGCGGCACAGACCCCTGGGCACCCATTGCCCCGGCCCCAGGGCTTTGGGCAGAGGCTGCTCTTTATTTTGGGATCATTGACTATCAGCTGCCATGGCAAGCCACGGCCCCGTAGTGTGGTCTTAGCGGGGATGTGGCCGGGGGCGATGCAAATGGCTTTTTGCAGTGCTGTCGGCGGTGAAATTTATATGCGGGGCACGCGCGGGGCTGGGGGGCTGCGTTTGCTCGTGCACGTCCCAGCAAGAGGAGGTTTTGCAGCATGCAGGTGCTTTGAACCGACTCCAAATCCATCGGGGTGCCCAGGCGGGTCCCAAGCCATCGCCGCGCGTGCCCCAGCCCAGGGGAAGCGATGCTGGCTGCTGCAGAGAGCCTCTGCCCGGCCCCTCTGCTCTCTGCCACAAAACGGCAATGGGAAGGTTCCCTCTGCTGGCAAATGCCAGGCTCAGGCCCCCGAAAAGCTTTGGTAATTACACTGAGCCGGAGTAAATCTAGAGAGGGGTTTAATTGCATGAGTGCTTGGGAAAATGTCACTGAGCGTACACACACGTGACATCCTGTATTTACCAGGAGAATAGGTGCTGGCAGTCCTGGCTCCTATTTATAACCTTGTTAAAAGCTTGTATTGGGACCGGAGGAAGAGCTCAGCTCGCCTTCCCTCTGCAAGTTTTCGCTTCTTCTAAAATTAGCATAATGTTTGCCTCCCCGAGATGGGTGCTTGCAGGTGACTGTGAAATGGGTTGAAATCTGCCAGTGGAAGCACGCTGTGCGAGTGCAATGTCATTATTACTGCTATCATCATTAATGGTGATGTCCTTGTCATGAAATTGGTGGATTTCAGCTGTGTTAGAAACCACAGAGCTTTAAAAAAAGCTACCAAGAAAATAAAGCGGAATGGCTGTTTACCAGATGGATAAGGGGCAGAATTGCTTGAGGGATACGATGACTCCTTGTTTTCAAGATGGTGCAAAAGCACAAGGTAAAATAGATACATTAATTGATAAATAAATAAATACTCCTCAAAAACAGATGGGTCCCCTTGAGCCTTAAGCCGCATCTCTTTGTTTCTTTTCCAAGCTCGTACTTCAGAACGGAGCACGAGTTGTGCGCGACGTGCGCGCCTTTCCCTGCCGCAGTGTGCTGCCGGGCCACGGGCTGCCTCCATCTGCACCGGGTTGTTTTGCCACTGATAGCTCATCCGAGATGCCTGCGGGCTGCAGAGGTGCTCCGAGCCCTGTGGAAAATAGCCCTGCAGATGCCGGGGTCTGCTCGAGGTTCCTTGCCCTCCTCTCCCCCAACAGCGTTGCGATTCTGCAGCATGGTGGGGGCAGAAACCCCAAACCCCGGTGCTGTTCCATGTAGTGGAGCGGTTCTGCTGTCCATATAACATGCCCCTGCAGAACTCAGGGCGATCTCTCACTAGGAGCAGCCTGCGGGATGTTTCACATCCAGGGCTCGCTGCTCCAAGCTCCCCTTGCATTGATTGCATCCGCAGCGGCTGCCCTGGGGCACCCAAGGGAGCTTCTCCGAGCCCCCAAGGAGCACCCGGGGTGCTCCCAGTGGCAAGAAGTCAACGTAGCCCTGCTTGGGCAGGTCGGTCTGGCAGCAGGAGAAAGGTTTTGTGGTTCTGGTGGGGTTGCTTTGGTAGAAACCAGCGGAGGAGCTGGCCCGAGCGAAGCCGGAGGTGCTTGTGCAGATGGAGGCTCTGCGTCTGCAGCAGCAGCTGCCCTTTGGTATGGCTCTGAACTAAGGTGGGAATTTGGCTTTGATTTCACTGAACTCATTGAATCCGCTGCAGAACTGCTGCTGTAGGAGGGAGCCCAGCCTCCTCGCCTTGACCTAAACTGAACCCCAGCCTGCGGGAGGCAAGACTTTGGGTTCAGCAAATGGGGAGGTAAAAGTTCCAAAGACGCTGGGAGAGGCTGCTGTGAGGCTGATTTCTACCCTTTGCTGTGATCATTTTGTTCTGTTGTTGTGCAAATGTTTTAAAAATAACTAGGGAGGAAAAAAATGCAAGTGCAGGGCGAAAGCACTGATAAACACAGCCTGAAATGCTGTTACAGGCAGACTTTAGAGCCTGAAATCACCTCAAATGTATTCTGAATTACCTTGAGCATATTTAGACAGATCTATTTTTCATTGCAGGACATTAATGTACTGACTTGGGGGATTTTTTTGCTCTGCGCAAACATTTCTGTCGCATGCTGGGAGGAAGGAGTAATAACCCTTCTAGCACCGGGACAAGAAGAAAGGCTTCGCGGGGGGGATGGCTGGGAGGCGGCTGGGGGCATGGCCGCGAGTCCAGACTCCGGGGTTTTATTTTTCATAGTGTGAACCAAGGCAAGGTGGAGCTTTGGAGCTGGCTTGGGCTCTGGATCCTTCTTTGAGGAGGCTGAGAGTCTGGTTTCGTACCTGTCTTGCACGCTTTTCACGGCTGCCGTGCTCGGTATCCCTGAAGGTTTGTGGATTCCTTTCTGTTGGTTAGGATTTGAGGCACAAAGTGCATGAAGTAATATAAATAGTGGCAAATTAGCGTTTTTTTCCTCGGACTCTCCCTCTCCCAGGCACGGGCTCTGTGCGGATCGCTGGGTGAATTTAGCAGAAGCCTGGTGGTTGTGGCTCCCGAATCCTGGCTCTCCTGCTCTCCCTGTGCCCGACCTCGCTGGCAGAGGGAGGAGGTGGGAACGGAGATGCTCTGCAGGGCTGGGTGCTGGAGGAGTGGCTGGAAAAACAAAACAGTGCTGCTGGCAGCTTGGCTGTGGAGGGGAAGGTGTGCCCTGCAGTGCCCAGAGGAGGTTTGGGAAGGGGCTGAAAGGAGGAAGACTTCTGCTTTAGCTGCAACCCCTGGGCTTTGCTGGAGGGGCTCAAGGCAGGGGATGGAGCCAGGACTGCTGGCTTCAAGCACCTCCAAGGATGCCGTGCAAAGTAGGAAAACAGCCAAAGGGGGCATCTCCCTCCTCCACAGCTAGGATAAATGTGAACCTTTCCTCCATCCTGATGATGAGAGGCTGAGGCAAAGAAGCACCACGGCTGCTGCTGAGCTCCTGCGGTCAGCAGCCTCCACCCGTGCTGTGCCTGACCCCAGGGAGAGGAACCTTCCTCGGATCCCATCCCCAGCCAACAGCCTCGCGGTCCAGCTGCGTGCCTGGGGGCTGACACCCCTTCAGAGAGTGGAGCCTCAGTTGTTGCCCTTTCCAGCAAGGACTTTGGTGTGAAATCAGAGCAGCGATGTGGATGCCCTCTGGGCGAAGGAACCTGCCGGGAGCGCCATGGGAAATGGCCTCGTGCATCTGTGCACTGAGCAGGTGTCCGAGCAGATGACTTGATGGCGATGGCTGGTACCTCGGTGGAATAGGGCAGAAGCATCCCACGTGAAATCTCTCCTACTTCTTCTCTTCCATTATTCCTACTCCTCTTCCTCTTCCAGAGGTTGCTCAGCATTTCTGTGTTCCTGTGCCTATGGCACGTTCGTGTCCCGTAGTCCTTGGTGTAAAAGCTTTGCTTCTGTTTGTGGAGAGTGAGGAGGAACTGCAAAAGGGTGGGATTTCCCCTTCTTCTAAGTACTTTCCCAACTAAAAAGAAAGATAGAGATGACACAGGTAGGTCTATCCTTAAGCGTAGGGGCTTCCTGCAAGCAAAGCTTAAAGAAAGACTGGGGAGGAAAAGATCTTCCCATCCAAGTTGTGCTTTCCATCTGACAAAAAGAAAGTTGCCTCTTTGTTCTGGTCCAAAACAAGGTTTGTTGGCCTTGCATTGCCCTCGGCTCCAGCACTGCCGTGCACAAAGCCCCGAGGCTGCAGAGGTCGAGCTCCGTCGTTCTTGTGTCTGCAGCCGCATCCCTTGCAAGGCTGATGGCACCCTCGGACACGGTGGAGGTTGGAGGGTGAAGAAGGTAAAGAAGCTGCAGGAGGGGGATGCACCTTCCTGGCTTTTCACCCCCCTGGTTTTAAACAGATCTGCAAAGGAGTTTGTGCAAAAATAACCCCCAAACTTGACATTTCTGTATATTTTTAAAGTCAGTAAAGCCTCGGTTGTCAGAGAGGAGCGTGCCCTTAAGCTGGTGACCTTGGCGGTTATCAGTGCTGTCGGAGATCTTTATTGCTTCCGTCGTGCTTGCCTGGGATGAGGCTTTTACACGTGTCGGTGGCATGTCTGCTGGCGATGTGACCCAGTGGGGGGACAGGGACAAGCACGGCTCCGGGAGCAGTTGGCAGCATTGATGTGTCCTGGTCTGGGGCAGAAGGATGAAAAATGTGAAGGCAAAGGGTGGAAGGAGAGCGATAGGGAAGGAATTTGTCACCACAAGTTGCTTCCCCCAGCCCCCCCCGGTGTCCCCTGTGGGAACCGGTCACTGGTTGTTCCTGCCGAGAGAAGGCAACAATTTGGGAAATAAAAGGCAAAGAAAGTGGCAGTGTCGGGAAAACAAAAGGGAACATTAAAAACCAACCAGCTCCTCCAGAAGAAAGCGATGTGGTCTAAAGAAGGATCCTTGAAAAATATAAGGCATCGGTCCGAAGGAAGGGAAAAGGAAGCGTGCCAAATTCCCCTCTAATCCCCTCGACAACAGCCAGATAGAATGGCTTGCCAGACTTTCCCCTGAGCTTGTTTTGCTTTGGTCCGGAGATTTTTGCAAACTCTGGCATGCTGGGAATTTTAATCAGGGCCAGGGCCTTGTTCTTGGTGCTGTTTCTAAATCCAAGTGGAGGAGAAGGTCCAGATTTTGCCCTTAAAAAAAAAAAAAAAAAAAAAAGGCAAACCGCAAAAAAAAAAAAAAAAGAAAAAAAAAAAAAAAAAAAAGCACTGCTCCAGAGGGGAAGCGTACAAGCTGTTCCCATCCTCATTCTGTCCCGGCTGATGGAAAATCACCAGCGCTTGCCTCATGTAAATGGCACTTTATCCACTGGAAATGTGAACGCTGTCACCAGTGCCCAGGTCTGTCAAGCTTATCAGCTGAGCTAGTGAGACGGAGAGATGCACCCGGTCCTGTTCACGCCAGGAGAGTGATAGATAATAACATTTTGAGGGGAGAGAAGGCAGCGAGGCTGATGGACGGGAATTAAGGTGCCCCGTGGAAGTCCATCACTTATTCACTCCTAGTTTCATATTCAAGGGAAGCGGCGTTTGCTCTCCGCTTAGTTTTCTTTTTTTTCATGCTTTTAAGAGCCAGTCCCAGAATTAATCCCCTTCTCCCCTCGCTCCCATCTCCTCGGCTGCTCCTCGTTTGTGCCTCTTGGGTGAGATCGGGTGAATTTACACGTGGGGCTGAGCAAAGGGGGGCTCTGCCAGCACAGCAAGCAACGGTGTGGGTGCTCGAGCAGGGGATGTGGCACGGGGACACCTCTGCCGTGGGTGGCATCAGCCTCCCGGAGGCTACGATGGGAGCAGGTTCTTGAGGATGAACCCAGGTATCCGTGCCGTGGATGTCTGGGTAGGATGAGCCCCACCATGGCCACGCTTGCAGCCAGAAACCTGGTGGCTGAGCTGCTGCCGAGGGCTTTGGAGGTGTCAAAAGGGAGGTCGGCTTGGGAGAGGCTCAGGTGGAGGCTTTGGGGTGCTTGGCAGAGGCTTTCCCAGCAGGAGCTGGGAGGGAAGGGAGCCTGGAGATGGTTTTGTTGCAAAAGAGGGCGGCTGAACAACGGAGCCCAGAAAGAGAGAGGTGCAGAAGTGGTGCTACTGAGACTAATCGTAACTTGGTGGGAACACATGGATAGGAAACTTCCCCATCTACAAAGGGAAGGTCAGCGGGAGCAAGGGGCTTCCCTGCAGCTCACGGAGAGCCACGGGATCTCTCCCAGCTACCGCTGTGCCCAAGCCCCCCGAGGGATGATTAACGCGGATCCGAGCTGGTTCCCATATGTATGATCCTGAAATATCCCCTTCCAGGGTGAACCTTAAGCACGAGCGCTATCATGTAATGAGTTAAACTGCTTGTTCGCAGTTCCACTAAAAGCAAATGGACTGGGAATTTGTTTTAAAAACTGGACGGAGCTTTATCGGCCGATTAATCAGAATGTATAATGGATAAATTAAAGGGCAGAGTCAAGCGAGGCTGCCAAATAAAAACCAATAAAGTGCAATCTGCAAATGGACATGACATTATGGGATGCCACGCAACAGAAGCTGAAGGGGGAAAACAGCACGCAGCCTCGGGCCTGATGTGTGCCGGGTTCCCCTTTGGCTTCCCAGCCCAAGTTGCACGGGGGGTTTTTGCTCCAGGCAGGAGGAGTGATGCCGCTTGAAGGGATCGCCCCTGTGACCACGAAGCCAAACGAGCCACTGGTTGGCTCCGAGGCTGCGGGATATTTGGGAGCCCTTGAAGAAATTCAGATTAATTTAGGCCTGGGTGCCTTTATGGGCAGCCCAAGGGGTGAATTTTAGTGCCGTGGGACCTGTTTTTTGCCTTAGTTTTAAATTTATAGTTGGAAATAGCAGCGTTTGGGGACAGTCGGACATTGCAATAACTGCTCCACCGCTTTCCTGCTCACTGCCGCTTCTTCCAAGGAGTGCAGGCAGGGGGCTGAGAGCAAGGGCTGGCAATTGTTGGAATGAGTTGGAAGAGCTCATTTTCTCCCAAGCTGTGCACGCTCTCCACAGCCAAGCAGACGCTCGTGCAACCGCGCACATCCCCGAGCATCCCCGCGCGCTCCCTTGGCAGCGCAGCTCCGTTCCCCCTGGTGGGGCAGCATCAGCAGATTTACCTCCCTCCTCATCCCTGCATGTCTACGTTGGGGAGAATTTTCTCCCCAGCCTTGAGTTTTCGGAGTAAACCCAAGCAGTAAATTGATTGTTGAGGTTCGGAGCTCTGGCTGTGGTGGAGGCGGGGTCCCTGGGGGGCTCGGTGCCAAGCAGGGGTGCTTTGCTTCGTGCCCCCCTGCTGGTGCTTTCACTGCACGGTGGTCCTCTAAATAATAATAATAATAATAGACTTTTTAATAATAGACAGAAAAATAGAATTGCTTTCTGGCTTCCACGTGGTACCTGCAGGCTCCGGTGTGCATTCCTGGGAGGGGAGAGGGGGGCTGCGGCTGCTCGTGCGCCGGGTGTCGCTTTACAGCACAAGCTGGGGCCGCTTCCAGGTCACTTGGCACATCGCAAGCGTTTGATGCATCCTCTGAAGGGACAACAAAGGTGCGAACCTGTCAGGAAGCAAAATCACAAATAACTAGAAATAGATTTTTAGTTGATTTTTTTTTTTTTCCGCTGCAAGTGTAAAAAAAATGATCAAAGAACTCTGTTCTGGCCTTTACTAGCTCGGTATCAGGAGGGCAATGGCAACATCAGGGCACGATGGGCAAGGAGGAGAAAGGTATTTAAATGGCTGGAAGCAATACGGAGTTGACAGAGGGGTGAAGCTGAGGGAGAGGACGTGACCGGGGCTTTTCTTCGGGAGCTTTGGATGCCAGGCTGATCCCGTCGTTCCTGTTGTGTGTCATCGCTCCCCGCAGAGAACCTTCCATAAGGAAACCTTCTAGTTGAGAGACGAGGCCAAATCCTGACGAGCATATTGTTTGTGAGCAAACACTAACAGCTAGCTTCTCAGCTGCTGCAAATGACACAGCCATGTGGTGACTTCCACCCAGCTCTATCAAATTGTCTCTTGTCTTCGTGCTATTAACGTGGCGGTCCGTATGGTGCTGTCACAGGTGGAGCCAGGGCTGTGTCGGCGTGGCTCTGGCGGAGCCGTGGGTAGGTCTGCGGAAGTGTTTAGATGTTCCCATGTCCCCGAACTCTTGTGGGATTTGGGTCTCCTTTTGGGAACCGCACTAGGTGCCTGCTTCTCCATATCTCCTTAAGTACCTGTGCCGATTCTCCTTTTGTCATCTTTCCCCCCAGACCCCAGGGGAGTTTGGGGGAAATCTAGGCTAAGCAGGGATTTCCACAGGCACCTGTAGGATCCAGACACAGATAACACTCCTCATTTTCCTCCCTGAGGAGCATCAGGTCAGTGTGAGCTCTGTCAGGGTGCTGAGCAGGGGTGGAGGACGAGTCACAGCCCCCCTGCACCAGCCATCCCCGATGGCCTTTGTGCAGCTGCGGCAGCGAGGTCGTGGCAGGATGGTTTGGGGGGGCTGCAGCACGGCAGGGAGCTGGGGCACCTTTGGGACAGGCTGTGTCCCCAGGTGGCACTGACATCCATCCACCACAAAAGCCCATCTCCTGCCTCTCCTGGAGGAGCTCAGAGAGCAAGGCAAGCTCGCGGGCTGCATCCCGGTGGGTGCTGAGCCCCTGCATCTCCATGAGCATCACCCCTGCTGCGGATGGGGGTGCTCAGGATCAGTCTCCTTGCCTGGCTCTGCATCCAGAGGCTCCGAATCAAAGAGGATTTGCCCAGCAGCAGGGCGAATCTGAACCAGCACGGTTGTTTGCTCGTGTATCACGAGGGTTCCTCTCCGTGCACCCAGGCCAAGCTTTGCATCGCATTTACGGGACCGAAGGAACCCGCTCAGCCAGCGCACAGCCCTGCCCGGGTGCAATTCTCCATCCTCATTAACCAAATGGCGAGGCAAAGTGCAGCAAGGCGTTAGGTGCTGTTGTGTCTTCCCCGCGGAAGAAGCTGCTCTTTGCAAGGGATGCTCTTTGCCCGCCTGCACCCATCTGCTGAAGGAACAGCTTCTCGCCCACTCCGGGCGAGCTCTCCTCCGTGCAGCCTCTTGCTGGAGTTTCTGCCGTGGGGTGGGAGAGCCGACGGCTGCAGCGGCACGGAGAGCAGCGTGGGAGAGGGTTGGAGCCTAGCAAATCTGGGCATGTTTTCTTCTTTTGGACAAATAGCTTATTCTCTGAAAATTCAGTTGTGGGTCAGCCAGCGCCATCTGCGAAGCCCTGCCAAATCTGGTGAAGAGTTTCAGCCAAGAAACAAAGAAAGAAAAGGAAAAAATTAAGAAGCCTGGAAAAAGTCCATCTTCAAAGCCACTTCGCAAAACAAACATTTCAGGTCTTTGTTTCCCGAATTATGTTTCCTGTTGACATTTGCCTGCTTAACGATATATATATTTTAAAGGGTTTGGGGAAGATGGCCTGGAGCGCTTAGCTTATTTGACTTGTTTTGTGGGGGAACTATTTTTGTTCCCAGACATGGACCTATGGAAAAAACAGCCCTGGTCTGCTCGGAGCTTGGACGGTGACCGTCACGGCCAGGCTCTGTCCTCGGCAGGGACAACACGCTGCCACCGAGGCTTTGATGGTGACGGGGTGTAGGGGCTGACCTCTGTGGTGGGGAGACAATCTCCGGTGCGAACGGTCCAACGGCTGCTCTTAAGCTGAAATTGGAAACTGGGAGCCGTGGGTTACTTTAGGGGCCGGTGGCCGTGGGTTTGCTGTTGCAGAAGCAGCTGGCTTTTCTGCAAGAGCTTGCAAACACCCGCCTGTGTTTGCTCTCGGCCCCTCCAATGCTGCTCTTCCGTGGTATCTCCTCTTCCCTGATGGTCTTGGTTCCCCGTGTGCTTTTCTGCAAGAGCCGTGAGCCTGAGCACAGCATCACTAATCCTTTCTCGCTATCAGATTTTAATGGGGAAGAGGGAATAACTGAAGGTTGTTGCCAGCACCTGGGGCCACATTCTTGTTGAGCGTAAGTGGGCAGAGTCATGGAATAATTGAAGTTGGAATAGACTTTTTGGACATCGTCTGCTTTAACCCCCTGCTGACTTAGAAGTCAGATCTGCAGCACCGGTGTTAGCTCGCTTCTTGCTTTTAAAAACCGCTCTACCTGCGAACCACAGGGTGTTCCAGCAAACCACGGGGTATTCCAGCAACGCACGCAGGCAGGCCGATGAATGCGAGGAGACCTTGGAGTCATCATCTTGCAAAGCAGTTTATTTGACTAAATATGCCATTGATTTGTTTGGGCTGCATTCCGACTGTGTGGGCTTTGTAAGTCAATACAGCTCCAGTCCTCCTCTCTGTACTCGGTAATTGCTGGGTAGTGAATTATATTTAGAAAGTGCGACGCTGGATAAGTGTCCGTGCGTTCGAGCGCCAGGTGATGGGAGCATCATCACCAGGAGAGCAGGGCAGGGGCTGGGGGAGGCTCTGCACGGGTTGGGGAGCAGGGGCAGAAGGCGGCTGCTGAGGGTGTCGCTGTTCCAAGCTGCTCGAAGAAGGGACGTGGTTGTGTCTGCTCTGCTCCTGCTGCCCGTGTCTGTGAGTCCACGCTTCCTGGATGTTGGTTTCCATCAGCTGCAGGTCTGTCCCCCCTTCTGTGTAATGATGGCGAGTCCCCAAAGATGATAAATTAATGGGGAAACTTGGGAAGGATGAAATACGTACAGATGGGCAAAGCAACACCTGGGCTGGATGGGATGTGAGGGTTATCGTATATAGCTGATGTTACAGGGAGTGCTGAAAGGGGATGGAGTTGCCTTCACGCCGTGCTGAGTGTGGTGGGGTTTAGCCTCTCCCAGCGAGAAATCAAATATTTCTTTGACAACAATTCCTTACACACCTTCACCGAAGAGCAGCCCCGTGGGCAGCCTACCTGTGCACCTTCTACGTTTCTCCAAGCAAATCATGCCGGTAACCTCGGTGCCCCTGCTTGCAGGGACAGTCCGTGCTGATTTCAGGGGGAGCTCTTAATGCACCTTAACGCCGAGCCTGCGTGCCCCCGGGCGAGCCCACCCTCGCCTCCCAAACACGCCGTGCCTTGTTGTGGTACAGCACAGCGGAGCCTTCGGCGCCAATCAAGGCGCATTCACTCGGCCGTGCTCCGTGTCGCCCTGTTCTCCCGGTGCACAACGTGTAATTAGTGTGTATTTAGAATAATGAATCCCTGTCTTGCGGCTGGGATGGGTTTAAGGCTGCTTTAAGGCTTGCGCAAAGGGGAGGCTTGCTTGGGTGCTGTTCTGGGGGCACAGGGCCCCTGAGCAGGCAGGATTTGTGTTGTGTGCTCGTTGCCTCTTACGTTCAGGTGGATTTGCTCCAAGCATGCAAGTGCAGCCCTGGCTGGGGAGCTTTACCTCTGCCCTGAACACGCACAGGCTGCTAAGAAGGCAATCTTTGCACTTTAAGTGCCTGCCCTGCTCCATTAACGCTGTACGCAGAGAGCTTTGCGGTGGGACGGTGGCAGAGCAGGCTCTTGTCCTGCATAGACGCTGATTTGCAGTGCTCCGCACCCGCGAGTTACTGAGGTGCTGTTCCTTACGAGCCGCCATCTATTGTCACTGTCGCTTCCCCATCCACCGCCGATTGCTGGGGAATGAATACAATTAAGAAATGAAGTGAATCAGCATCTCCCTAGGACGGAGAGAAAGAAAAAGCAATGCCTGTGCTGCTTCTCCCCCCTTGCTGGGCGTGCTGCATCCGTTCACCATCTGAGTCTATTCCCCCAGCAGCTTTTAGTCTATCTTTGCTGGTGCCGGAGCACAAATAAAGTATGTAACAAGAGTCTTTCAGGTCCATTAGAAACACAGAGGGAAGTAGTCAATGTTAGCCAAAGGAAGCCAGCAAAGGATGAAACTGTCAGGGCTGAAGAAAAGCCATTTCCAGGCAGTGAGGAGTTGCTAATTAAATTAAATTTGAGATTTCTGCCACTCATTTCTAAGGAAAGCTGGAGAAACTTTATTTTTTTTTTCCTTTTTAAAAGAAGGGGGGGTGCTGCTGACTGAATTACTTGCAGTTATTCACCCGGCGCCTCCATCCGAGCGTGCGTATTCCTGCCTCCGACGGAGCCCTTTGGAGATCCCTTCCCTTTGATGCTCTGATTGATTCCCCTGAGGGACGGGCAAATGATACCTGGGGAAGCAATTTCTGATTATTTTTAGCTTTGTGAGCACCGAGGGGGATTCCGTGGGAAGAGATGCATCCTGACTGCATTAACCCCTGGCAGCCCACCTCGTCCCCACCGGCCGCAGCCTGTATGGGATTTCCAGTCCGAGGAGCGTCGGGGCAGGCAGCAGCCCTGTCCTGCGGGCGGTTTTGCAAGAAGGTGACGGCACTAGGAAAATGGGAGAGTTTCGGAGCACGAGTTAAGAATCCTTGCAGCTCGCCCACCTCTTACTAAGCAGCTGTGACCCGCGAGGAATTGCGGAGCGATTGCAGGCAGCGGTGCTGCCCCGTGCAACCTGTGCGCAGGAGAGGAAGCATTCAGAGGCGCTGATGCAAGCGGAGTGCTCTCGGGGGTGGGATGGGATGGAGGCAACGCGGTTCTTCCAGAGGGCAGAGCAAATGGGGTAGAAAAACGAGGAGGTGAGGCTGGAAGCGGTGCTTGCGTTGATGGCCCTATCCAAAAAATCGTTCGGGTTCAGCTCGCAAACAAAACGTTTCCAAATGTCACCGGATTTAAAATCCGGAAAAATATTCGGGCTGGATTTCACTCTTTTGCCGCAACCAGATCAAAATAGTCTTCTGTTTGCTTTTAAGCTTTCAGATTTATGGCTGATATAAAGCAAATGTAAAGGAAAGGTTGCTGAGAAAGATGGTTTTAAATGCAAGAATTTGGAATTAAAAATCCAAACGAAAATGCGGGCGAATTGGTGTGCTCGTGGAAAGACGCTGGTGCTTCTCCATTTGCGAGGCGGTAATTGAATAGCAAAAATAGCACTCTGTGCAGAGCATCTCATCCATCCCTAATGATGAGATCAGGGGAGAGGGAGCCAGAGCTCCTGGGTGCTTTTCCAAACTGTGGGAAAAGCTGGGGCCGGGGCCAGAGCTGTTGGACAGTCGGGTGAGCTGGCGGGAGGAGGCAGCAAGCACCACGTCCCCATGCTGGTGGGACAGCTCCGGGTTCCTGGAGCTCCTGGCGAGCCAGGGTGCCCGGCTCGAGCCCGCGGGCAGGACTTGCTGCCTCCACCCGACATCCCATTGCAGCCCTCTCACCTCCCAGTGGGTTTTTGCATCCGCTGGGGTTGGCCTTGGTCATGCGGAGCCTCTTGGGCTCTGCTTTACCGGTGTAAATCTTCCCATGAAATGCCACAGGAAGATTTATATCGCAGCACAGCCTCTCCAGGTACTAATTTTGCTATAAGCCATTGGATAATGGCTCATGGAGAAAATAATCCCCGGCCCCTCCTGCTCTCTCTGCCCTCCCTCTCCTGCCTTTTCCTTCTCTTTGTTCTCCAAAGTCTTGGTGCGGGAGGGCAGGGAGGGCTCAGGAGGGGTGAAGCCCAGTGCTGTGTGCAGGGATGGGAGATTGTGTCTGCTGCAGAAGGTGGGAGTGGGTTCTGTAAGAACGGGAAATAATGGAAAACATTGAGGATGTGGCTGAGGGGATGGGATAGCATCACTTTGGGTATCGCTGGCCCAGGCACAGAAGAACTTGGGGCTGGACTGGAAACACTTTCTGGCTGCTGTGTGGCTCCAGGGAAACCTTGTCTTGGGGTCCCAGAGCCCCCTGGCAAGGGGAAGCTCCGAATTTCTGACCCCCCTCAGCCCATGGAGAGACATCGAGGTGTGAGACCGGGCCACCCCCGATGGTTTCCATCCAGCCAGCCCTAATGTAGGCAATCCCGAGCAAGGTAGCCCTGCTGGAGGTTGCTATATGTAATCGATGATACGTTTCTGTCAAACAAGACAAGTTTTTTTCCTTCCCCAAGTGAAACAACAATATTGATCTTCTTGGTCAGTTACATAAAGACCATCTGCATTAATCTGATTTAATGGGGATTTAGCTGGCACCGGAGTGAACCTGTTACTGTTCTAATCTCATTTCAGCAACACGCCGCTGTTTTTTTAATACTATTTTTCCTCTCCTCCTCTCTGCTGTCCCAGCCTATTTGGATCAGGCTACCCCCGGCCAGTTCTTCCCTTGCTTTTCCACATTTCCTCTGCCATCCAAGCCGCCCACGGCATGCACAGCACCCCCAAAATCCCTCTCTCAGGACCACGCGCCGAGGTCTCGTGCTGCACCCCCGGAGGCGAGGGCGGGCTGGGGCTGCAGCAGCAGATTGCCTGCGTCTCGGAGCTGCAGCGGAGCCGGGCGGCCCGATGGGTTTTCTCACCTCCAGATGGCGAATGCTATGAAAAGTACGCGGGTATCAGGGGAGGGGAGATCAAACACCGTATTTCTGGTGCTTCTGCCGGAGGCTGGGGAGTTACCAGGACCGAGCAGCGAGAGGCAAATTAAAACCTTGCATTATTTCCATTAACTACGATCATCTTCTCGCCGGGGATGAATTGAAGCGCTCGCCGTTAGTGTTATTACAGCCAAAAAAAGTCGCGTAGAGGTGCCCATGCAACATTAACCCGACCCCGTGGCGGAGATGCGCCGCTCCCCCTCCCTCCCCAGCCTCCCCCGTGTCGCTTTGACTGCGTGGTGAACCCGAAGAGCCTCCGATCCTCGTGCTGCCTCTCGGCTGGCTGAGCCAGGAAGGTGTTAAGAGGCAGAGCAGGGCACCGTTTTAATTTGCCAAGCCACCGGCTCTGCCGTCAGCGCGGCGCCGGCTGTGCCGTCAGTGCCTGCACAGCTGGACTGCTGCGCTCGTGGCAGGCAGGGCTGCTCGCCTCCATCCCGCTGCTGAACCAAGCGCAGAGATGTGATATAAGCGCCCTAGCCGGTTTTAGCTCGGCTTTCTGTTTGGAAGTTGGCAGCAGGTGGGAATTTCGGAGGGTTTTTGGGCTTTGCCGAGCTCAGATTTTGTGCCCGGGGGGGGGAGGGAGGTTTTAGTGCCGGTGCCTGCTTCCCACTCTTCATTCGGTGCGTGGTTTAACTCTGTTTTCCCCACTGGCCTGGAAATGCTGCAGAGGGAAGTGGTGGGAGGAGGAAGAGCTGGACTGGTTCCCATCTGTGCCCTACACACGGCTGGGGTGCTCCTTTTGTCCCTCTGGCCACCTCTGATGTCCTCCATGTCCATCCACCATGTCCATCCATCGTGTCCATCCACCATGTCCATCCAGCCTGTCCATCCAGCTTGCGCTCATGTTCTCTGTATGCAAGGGAGGCTCAGTTTGGGTCCCTGCTTCTCCACTTCTCGTGCTGATGGAGCAGATTCCTGGTCCTTCCCTCCCCACATCGGATCTGCACCTCCTCAGGTCTACCTGAGCTCTTTCCTCTCCCCTCTGGGGAATACAAAAACGATGTCCTGGACAAGCTCAGGGCTCTGAGATAGCACCGGCCATGCAGGAGGAGCAGGCAGGGCAATCCTTTTCCTTTTCCTGCTCCGTGCCACATGGTTTTGGGGTCAGACGGCGCTTGGCGCGCCAGCTCTTTGCGGCGGGGTGCATAACTTGTCAGGGAGCGCCGGTGAGTTACCAGTCTGCAGCAGGTAATTTTTCCTTCTCTTTTGCATGGATTACACTTGTTCTCTGCCTGGCCTTTTCAGCAGGGAGAGCAGTTTGGATACACATTACCTGCACAGCAAAGTGTGCTCTAATTGGCCAAGAATTGGTCCCAAAATGTCAGGGAAAGATTTATTTCCCAGTGCAGCCTCTCCAGGTACTAATTTTTCTATGGGCCGCCAGATAATGGCTCCGGTGCACAATAGCTCAGAGTCCCTAATCAGGACACAGAGCTGTAATTGGGTTGAAGGGATTTGAAATCATTAAAGCCGCATTCAGGGGAATAAAAAAGGAACCCCCCCACCTTTCCTCTTCTCTTCTGCCCCCCAGGACAGAGTAACTGTGTTTAATGAGCAGCTCCTGGCACATCACTTAGGATATTCTGGTAATTGTGTCGGCAGCAGAGCAGCCCGAGAGGAGGTCACTGAGCATCCAGAAGTGGGAAGTCTCAGGTTCTGCTGTTTTTGGTGATTTACTGGTCCAACACCCAGCCCTGCGTCTCCGGGACATGCAGTGAGCCTGACTTTGCACACCCCCAGGTCCCTCATTTCGGCTGGCTCTGGGCATCTTCCAGCCTTGGATTTGGCTATCGTTGGGTGCAGAGAGAGGTCAAAGTCATTATTGCCGTTTCATGGATGGTTCCAGTGCTTTGGTGTCGTCCTATAGGTGAAAAAGGTGAGAATTGATGAAAATAAGTGCTTCTACAGTCGGTTCACTACTCGTAGCGGCAGGTGTGAAGTTGATAAAAGGTCTCCCACACAGGGCAGAGCAAAATTGTTCACTCTTGCTTGAATTTGCTTTGATTTTCCCTTTCTTCAGCACCCTGCTTCACACTTTTAATGGTTGAATTTCCTCTTTTTCACATTGGTCTGTTTCTCCAGCGTTTTGAGACATTTTGAATTCCGGTTCTGTCATCCAAAGCCCTTGCGAGCCCACCAGCTTGGTGTCACCCAGCGGATGTAAAACGTGCATCTGCTCCGATAGTTCGTGAAGATGGGGCCCCGGCAGAGCCCAGCTTGATGTGTCCTGCTCTGACAGCGTGCTGCCGAGAGCTGCCTTAGCTCAAGGCTGAAATGGTGTCAGAATATAAATGCAAAAACGAGAAGTTTTGTTTGGGTCAAATGAAACATTTTATTTGACCCCGCACGATTTTTTTTTTTTTTTTTCCTGAGTTTTTTTCTTCCTTTTGTTCAGCCACCAAAATCGCTCTATGGACACAACTCTACTGGAAATGCGATGTGTATTTTTAAAATTAATGATGTCTTGGATAAAAGGAAAGGCACGATGCTTGCGCGTGGCGGTAGCTGTAGTGGTCGGAGTGATGGAACTGAACGGTTGGGCGCTGATTTAACTCCTGGTCGATTCAGCAGCAGAAAAGAAGCCCCTGCTGCCATGCAGTGGGGTCTGGGTGGCACCGGGTGACTCGGAGCAAGGGGACATCACCAAGTAGCTTTTGTCTTTCGGTGCAGCGATGTGGCACAGCGTGCTGCAACGTCAGGTTGTGCTTTCCTACAAGGTGCACGGCGCGCCGTGGCTCCGCTCTGCAAGGGTGGAGGGGAAGGTGACGCCAGGAGGCTCGCTGATCGTGGGGGAAATATTATGTCCAGGTTTAATTGGCAGTGATTGTTTTGTCTTTTGTACAAAAGCAGCAAATCCCCAGAAGCTGGTCCGGAGCACAGCTGTTTATGGCGAACAGAAGCCGCTGCTTATCTCCTTGTAGCAACCTGTCTCCAGGAGATCACGGCTTAATTAACTCGCGTGTTATCGAAAGTGAAATTGTACAGACATTGTTGAGGGAAAAAAAAAAATTATGAAAAAAAATAAGAGGAGATGAAGGAAGGAGGTGACCTGAGAGCCAAGCGGAGGGAACTCTGCAGAGCGTTGAGGCACGTGGCTGGCGTGGGCAGGGAGGTTTGGGTGGGAAGGACGAGCCAGGCTGCCCGCGACCCAGGCTGGGTGCAAGGAGGGGCGAAGTGCAGGGTGCCCCAAAAGCATTTCCACCGGAGGGGGCTTGCATCGCCCCTCTGGCATCTCAGCACCAAGTCCTGGCTGCTTGATCCAAAGCTTGTTTAAAATACGGGGTCAAACAGCATCATCTGCAGCTTTACGCCCATCCCAGCAGGCTGCACGTAGCCAAGCCTCTCCCTGCTCTTCCACCCCGGCACCGACCCCGTTCACCCCGCAGCAGGCAGGGGAGCGGCGTGGCCCCAGCCCCGTCCCCAACACCCCCTCGTCTCGGAGCGGGGCTTAATGAGACGCGTTGCTGAAGGCAGTCGCCAAGTGGCATTTCGGCGAGGGATGCGGAGCCACTTAGAGCACATGCAGGGGGAAAATTTGACAACCTTTCCCATTCATCGCTCAAAGTGCTCTGCAGATCAAAGCCGGAGAGACAATAATACATTTTGAACTAAGAACATTAATTTGTACCCAGAGCATTTTAATAAATAATTTTTTAAAATCCAGTTCAGCCCTGTCATCTCAAGCCAATTCCATTTAATATCCAGCCCTTTGACTGACAGATTTTTAACACCGTAATTAGCATGTATGGCTCTTAAAAGCCTTTGTCGGTATCTCAGGCCTGCTCTGCATTACAGCGTCTTCTCTCCCCTCCTCCCGGCCCCTTTTTGATATTGTTATTCCATTTGTAGTTGTTTATCGTGCCCACTGAGACAGATTAAAGACAGGAAGGAGTCTGAGCGTTGTTCGTGTGGGCTCCTGCAAGGTACGGAGTAAGCACAGCAGAGCTCGTGGATTCAAAACCCGAAGTCTCGCTTTTAAAACCATGTGTCTGAAAAGTGGAGGTGGTTTCTGAAGCGTTTCATTGTTGCTCTGCTGGCTCTTTTTTGTTTGATTTGGAGTTCTACTTTTTTTTTTTGGGGGGGGGGGGTTCTTTTTAATGAAAGCTGAGGTTTTTATATAGCTGCTGAGCTGGGGCTTAAGAAGAAAATAAGAGAGGTTATGAAATACTTGGTCATATTGTAAGGTTTGGCAGCACCGAGAAATATCCTTACGTGCTCTTGCACGGAACAAAGCTTCGTGAGCTCCATCCGAGGATGAAAGCGGGTCCATCAGGAGGCAAACACAGCGCAGCCCTTGCATTCCCCCCTCTAAGGCTTTAAGCGGGACGTGGATCGTACATACCGCCGGCGTGCGTAGGTCTGAGCCTCCTTGCTCGAGCAGAACTAGGCAGCGACTGGTGGAGACGTTTGCCAGTTGTGCGTGTGATCTGATACACGGGAGGAGCGCGATGGTGTTTTTGTAAGGCAGCGGAGCGTGAGCGAGGGGAACCAGACCTTGTCCGGGGAAACAGAGCAGCCAAACGCTTTCTTCTAGAGATTTTGTTCCACTTCACTGTTGGCTAAGGCTGGGCCCTAGGCAAAATCCCAGCTGCGAACAAAAGCCTGCAGCCTGAACCTGCTCCCGGGCTGCAGGTGCTGCTTGTCTCAGCCATGATAAGAATCAAATCTGATAACCTGAATCTCTTCTCCGTAGCAGCACGGGGTCTCTGCAGTGCCACTGCCCTGTCCTGCAGGGTGTAAGACTCGGGTGCACTCGTCTGTGTGCACGATCCACGAGTGCTTCTGCCTTGCAAGACTAATGCTTAAAGCTTCACAGGAAACACCGTAACTGAAATTCTTCCCAGGACCCCTGTGCTCAGCAGGTGCTACCCCTTCCATTTTGCCATGGGATGAAAATCAAAGCAAGGAGAGCCAGTCCCTGGCCTTCAGGCAAAGCACCACCAAGCCGTGCTTTGCCATCCAAGCCATGCTCTCACAAACCTGCATTACACGAGCAGCCCCATGGAAACTGATGGGGATTGATGTGAAGTGAGCAGCGGCTTCGTGTGGCGTGCTCGGGATGCTCTGCGTGTGAGAAGCCTCCTTGGTCTATGCGAGCTGAACTGGTTTGGGATAGCCACCTGCACTCCGTGCCCTTCTGAAACATTTCCCTCGTGGCAATCAGCATGCAGGGTGCACGTGCAGCCCCTCCAGGAGTTACGGGCACTCACGATGTACCGCGGGCAGCTGCCTGCAAAGCACCGTGCAGCCAATTTGGACTGCAAAGACCTCGCGCCCCGCTCGGCTCCGGGGAGCCCGCAGCGTGTGCAATGCAAATTTGCAGAAGACCGTAGCAAAGCGCCGGTGCCAGCACTTGCTTCCCACTCGTTATCCCTTCTGCGCCCACCCCGTGGCAGATGCTTTACGGGGGGATGCTCCCGGTGTCACGGCGCGGGGCCGCCCGCCCCGGCGTGCCGCAGCAGCCCTGCCAGCTGATGGTTTGTCACGATGATGTGCCTTGGCACCCGCCCGTCACCAGCTTGGAGCTGGCCCCTGGCATGCTGGCTGGGTCCAGGGGGGCTCGTAATAAAGTTTCGGGCCTGAGCATGGCTTATTGTTGGCACTTGCTGCTGCTTCTCGTTGCTCCGGGGGTATTTCTTCTCTCTGGCTCGTGGCTGGCTTGCAGCTGCAGCGCGCTAACCTCCAGCCCGGCACGGGCAGCTATCCTGCGGGCCCCCCAAATTGGCCTGGAGTTAAAGCTGCGCTGTGAGCTGCCTGCGGGAGCAAGGCTGAAACCCTTCCCTCCCCTGTGCCCCTCGTGTTAAAGGCTGCGTTTAGTCGCTGGGTTTGGTGCCTGGCTGGCAGGGGGCCGCTGCGTGCCCTCGCAGCCTTGTTTTGTTCTCAGATTGCCTTTTTGGAGATAAATACTAACATCCGCCGAGGCATGATGGACGCGCTCTTCTTTGTAAAGCCTCACTCGCCTTTCTTTCTGGAGTGCCTGCGAAATGTCAAACGCTCTTTTCCTGTGTCCTAAGTGCACATACTTACCCAGGTTCCTGGTATTTTGGATCACATCCATTTACTTGCAGTTAGGCGGAGATACGCCGATCGGGTTGGATGCCCATTTCTCACTGTTTGCTCTGCGCCGGTCTGGAGCCCTTTGAAAGCCGGACTCTTAGGTCTGGAAGCAGTTATCTGCAAATTGCAGATTGCAAAAACTGGCAATTTCTGACGTGGTGCCCGAGGTGAGTCAGTGTGGGTTTTTATTTTTTCTCTTGGTGGCCTCTCCTGTGCCGTTTACCCAGCGCTCCGCTGCGCAATTGGTTTGGTCGGAGATGTGGGCTGAGGCTGTGTGCGAGACGTCTGACACGGGGAGATTTCTCCAGCACCCTCCAGCACCAGGAAGCCCTAGGCTGGTGTCCCTGCTGCAAAAAGCACCCCGGGCTCCGAGGTTGGGTCTGCTGGGGGGCAGCTTCTGCTCAAATTGGGGGAAGAAAAAGCCCTTAGGGAAGTTGGCAGGGCAAGGGAAGTTGCGGATGCTCTGTACCGCCAAGGTGAGCAAGGTGATGGCATTTACGCTGGAGATATTCGGGACTCAAGATGTGGGATTAGTGTCAGCTCTCATGGCAGTGTAAATTAAGAATGCAGAGGCTGCCTCTGTTAATGATACGGGGTTGTTAGGCGCTTCAGGTACTGTCATTCTTATTTAGGGATATATTTAAGGATTAACAGTAAGAAGTCCAGCATTAACAGGAGAGAAATGAATGTTAGTGAGCTTAGGCTTGGAGGGCTTATTTTTGATGATCATCATGTGAGCTGCTTTAGGAGAGATGAGCTCCAAGATGGGGAGAGATTCTTGTATTTTCGCAGGGAAAGAAAACCTTTTGCAAGTTTAAATAGAGATCAGAACTTAGCAACAATGACGGCTGCCTGGGTAAAGCCGTGTAACTCCCCGATGCCGGTGCCTTTGCTGGGCTGAGAATCTGGCTCGCAGCACCCTGCCTATTTTTAGTCTCTCTTTTTTTTTTTTTTTAACATATTTTTTGCTTTGCAGAATGTGCACAATCAAACAATGTCCACAGATTTCTTTGTTCTTTGAAATCATTCAGAGTTTTTAATTGGCAACCTCTCTGTTTAGCCTTGCTCGCAGTTGGCTGCAAGTAGGTTACATTTGCTATGCGTGCTGTCTCAGGCACTTGGGCTGGGCTGAGAGCTACCTGCCGATGCTGCTCCTTTTCAATGGGTGCAGGCACAAAGGTTTTGTGCTGCAAAGCATTTTCTTATGTGTGTAAACTCCACATTTCATTTTCCCTGACTTTGGCTTCGGTATCTGCTGCCCACCAGCACTGGCAGCGGTGCAGAGCTGTTGATAATTCTCAGGTCTTCGCATCCCAAGCTGAAAAAGGCTCCTCTTGAAAACGAAACGGGCACAAAGAGCGGTTGTGTGTGAGATGAGCTGGGTCGGTTCCGATGGCTGGGAGGCAGCAGGAGGGAAGTCTCACGAGGCTTTAAGGAGTAGCTTGAAATGGGCATCGCAGGCTCCTCTCTCTGACGTCCCCACTGTTCTTGCCTGCTTGGATTGTTGTTGTTTGGAATTATTATTATTATTTTCTATTATAAAGGTCAGGTCAGTGGAAGTGCAGCTCATCCTTTGAGGTTATTTCAGGCTGTTCTCTGCAATGCTTCAGCCTGCTAGCAGGGGACAGAAGCGGAGAGGGTTCCCAGTCCTGTCATCTGCTGCCCGACCAGGCTGGACAGCGAGCGAGTCCCCATTACTTATGCGCTTCCTGAAGCTGAAACAATTGCTATTATCCCACATAATATTGCATGACCTACATTTTTACTTGAAAGCCTCCAGCTAATAATTAGTTTGAATTTCGAATTATAAATAAACACATTTATATTCCAGTTTAGAAAATAAAAGGGGGGGTGGGGGTGCAAGGGAAGCAAGCAAACCTCTCGATAGATGAAATCCCCACCTCTCCCTGCCGGTCTCTGCTTCCCCTCCGTTCCTCTGCCTTTTGGGCTGGGGAGGCAGGAGGGGATTTGCAGGGCTGGTGGAAGGAGGAGGGGGTTGGATGTGATGAGACTGCTGGGCGTTCTCCTGGCAAACGGCAGGACTTCAGTGCTTGGGAGGTTCAGGCCATCTGGCTAAACAGGGTCAAGCTTTCTGTTGGCAGCTTGGTCTCGCTGAAGGAGCAGCAGAACAGGGCTGGGACGGCACCAGGAGATTCATCTTTCAGCAGGATCAGTGTCTGCCCTCACCGTCCCACCTCTCCATCCCGTATTCAGCTGCAGGAGCCCAAAAAGCTGCGGGCGGCCATGGTTGGGATCATTAATGGGGTATCTTTTAACAGGCAGAGAGCATGCCGTGCCACAAGAGGCTACACCTGGGCTTTGATCCACAGCTGGTAGAAAAAAGTCTGTCCTGCTGCCCCTGCCCATGGCTAACAGGGAAAATGCCGTAGCGCACCGAAACGCACCGTGCGGCCCCACGCCGGTAATTGTCATTCTGCTCGGAGCTGGTGGTGCGTGTATGCCTTGAAGCAAGACAATGGCTAGCCTTTGTAATTCCCTTTATGGAAAAAAATCCAATCAGACTTAATAGGGACGAGACCAGAAGACTTCTTTGGAAATTAGTGTGAAACCTATAGAAAAGGGTAGACAATGAGACGGCTCTGGCGGAATCCCACGGGCAGGTTTCGCTGTGCCATAGGAGGGTTTTCGTTCTCCAGTTGCTTTGGTAGCACTTGCCCATAAGGTGTTATCCTAAGCAATGCTGCTTCAGGTGCTATTTTTATTCAGGAAAATGTCAAATCCTTTCTGGGAACTTACTGACTTGTTGTCTTGGTAATTTCTTGCAGAAACAAGATCTATAAAAATCCCCTATTTTCCTGGCGCTAGGCTTTTTTGTCTATTTTGGCTGTAAATATTTTTTAGAATACTTAAAAAAAACAGGAGCAGCTTTAATAGGACACGTGCGATGTAATTTCTCCCCCAGAACAGCTCTTGTAAGACTTCTTGAGGCACAGATGTAAGTGGGGAAGTCGCTGTGCGCGCTCGGATTGCTGATACCGGCCCGGTGTCCTTTGAATAGGCGTCCTTGTGTGCCGAGATGGTATCTGGCCCCGTTCTTTCTTCATGCACCGTTCCTTAATCTGAAGTGCAGCTCTCCGGGAGCTGGCAGCCCAGCTCCAAGCGGAGTTATATTCATGCTGAATTGGCGATGGGGAAGGGAAGCGACGTGTGATTGAAGAGCGTTGCGTGCCGGAGCGGCGCCGGCAGCTTCGCCCCTTCTTGGGACGAGCGGCAGACGACGAGCGGTGGCTGCGCGATCCCAACAAGATCCCCAGAGTCCGAAGGAGCAAGGCTGGGGCACGAAAGCCAGAGCTGCCCTAATAAAACATTTACTGGGGTTTGGAGACCTGCTCGCTCCGACACGGCGCATACATATTAAATGATCAAAGTTGCCGGCCCTTCGGAGGAGCCGGCTGCTAATCTAATGCAACCCTTGGGCTTTGCTCGCCACTGACTCTGCATGAAAACAAACGGCGGCTGTGTTTTCCTATTTAAAAGATCTCAGAGATAAGCCAGGCGGGTCACAGTTCAGGAAGCAATAGGATCTGGCCTCTTAAAGGCTTTGGCGAGAAGGGGCTTGGGGAGGTGGGTTGGGGTTGAGGATGGGTTGGGCTCCATCTCTCAAGTCCTTTGTACCTCTGACTCCACTCTGTGCCATCTCAGCACCGCCGTGGGCTCTCCTCCTCCTCCTCTTCCTCTCGTTCTTGCCCATCCCCATCCAGATCTCTCTGCCCCGTGACGGACAAGGGCTCTGCTCCCTTTCCAGAATTACAAAGTGCTGCCAGCGGGTGTAAACCAAACCAAAAAGCAATTAAAAAACACAAAAACGACTCCCTCTTCAGATCTATAAACTGAGCAGTCAGACTGGAAGGTGCCAAGGAGGTAAAGGAGAACTCAAAGCCCCCGGGGTGCCGTTTCTCCAGGCGGTGCAGCCCTTTATTTGTCTTCCTGCACTTGTTTCAGCTCCTTCGGAGGTGCTGAGTGCCGGGATCAGCACCTTTGCAAGCCAGCGGCTATCCCATCATCTCCTGCTGGTTCAGAGCAAATACTTCATCTGCTGATTCTCACTGCTCCACTGGTTCGGTGCTGATGGCTTTGGCTTTCCGCTCGGTTACAGCATCTTTTCTGTTCCTCAAGTGTCTCCGTGTCTTTCATCTAATTCCTTAACTAGTTTCCATTTACTGACGGTCCCTTGCTTTTAAGGTACTTGAATCTGTTTGATCATCAACAAATTTCTCTTTCTGTTCCTCTGATAAAAAATTAAATCTGGGAACTTTTTGAAGGCTTTTCCCTCCACCTTTTTTTTTTTTTTTTCCTCCTTCTACGCTCTATGGGGAGTCAGAAAGCCCTTTTCTAGAAAAATAAAATAAATAAAAATTAGAGTTCAAAGCGTGACTTCTCTTAAAGAGAAGAAGAGGGTGAGAAGAAGAAAAAAAACACCACCATATATTCTTACAGATGTGACATCAAAATGGGAAACTATAAAGGACACATTTTCAAAGGCTCGTACAGGGACTGAGTTGGTTCAGTGGGAAAAGGGGAACCAAAGTCTCTCCTGGCTCTTTGAAAGCGTGTCCCCCAGCCACCAAAATCCTGTTGTTTTAGCTGAGGTGTGTGGGCTTCTCCCCTGCCAAACAAACAAGCGGAGGTGCCTCGGGGGGAGCAGGGGGTCGGGGTGGGTGGCTGGTGGCAGGAGGGTGGAAGGGGTGGCAGTGCTGGGGCCTTGGGGGCCGCTGCTGCTCGCCAGCACCCGCTGTGTCCTTGTGTCACCTTGGCTTCTGCGTCCGTGCTTACCGGCACGGAGACGTCTCCTTCGCTGCTGCAGTGGAGCTTTTGGGAAGCGCGATGGGAGACGGGGCAGGAAAAAGCCGTGGTGAGTCCCTGAGGGAGGGAAGAAGGGGTTTTAGAGCCCCGCGGTGACAGCCCCTCTGTGTCCCGACTCCAGGAACCTCTTGGCTGGCCCAGCACGAGGTGAGCGATGCTGCGGTGAGGCACTCGGGTCCCAACCGAGCCCAGCTCAGGGTTTGCCTGTGCAGAGCAGCCCTGAGGCATGGAGAGCATCCCCACGCTACCCAAGCCCCAGTTTTCTGCCTCTGTTTTCAGAGGAAGGCACAACCGGTCGGGCAAAGCCTTTTGGTGGGTTTTTCTCCAATGAGACCACTCAGCAGCCTCCCCAAACCGCGTCCGTGTGTCCTTGGGGGTGACACAGTCGTCTGGGGACTCGGCTCCATCCCATGGCCGTGATGTCCGAGTGCTTCCAGCAGTGCTCCCAGCAGCTGCCTGGAGGTGATAGATGATTTGGTTTGGGGAGGCAGAGGTGCAATTAATCCCTGCTTGTACTGTTTGTGTTTTGTCCTTGTCTTGAGCTGGTTGTGCCAGGGCCGAGGTGTGCAGGGTGCTGTGCAGGCTTCCTGGTGGGCTCGCTCTTACTTCCAAGACACTCATCCAAATATCTCCTGTCCTAAAAATTTATTTTGGGGCCTAAATCTTTCTTTTGCTGGATGCCATGAGGTGGAGCTACCTTGGTGTCCATGCCAGAGCTGATGGAGCAGCTCGGGTCATGGCACGGGCTGGAGCTCGGGGACACACGGAGGTCCTGGGCTGGTTTCCTCGCCGCGCTCAGCGCCTTGCTCCCGCTCCATCTGCCTCTGCATCACCTTGGATTAATTACCGTACAATGCGGTATACGTTTATGTGGTGTCTGCACCAGTGTCTCAGGGCCTTTTGCAATCTTAAAAATCTAATTAAGGTGCAGCCTCCAACATGAATGCTTATCACCAAAATGTGTACAGCCAGACAGACGCGGCGTGCCTTCACGTCTCAACCAGGAGCTGAATCCACACTCTCGTGGCATTATTAATTACTCAAAGCTTGGTGTCCGAGACACCAATCGATACCGTGGGCCTGGCTAGATGGGAAGCTTTAAGTGAGCGTGAGGGGATGGATGATAACCATCAGCGAGAAGCGGCTGAGGCCATCCTTATCCGGCACTCGGCCTGGGAGGAGGAGGAGCTGCCTTGCAGAGACACGTGCAGGAGCAGCGCGTGTTTATCAGCCGCTTTGGCGCTGGAAGGTTTTTTGTTTTACGCAGAAATGTGATGGCTATCTCCAGTCTCAGCCCTGCGATGGTACTTCCCGGGGGAGGGCTGGAGATGGGTGCAGCATCTCCCTGCCGTGCGCCTCTGGGAAGGACACGGTGCCAAGCGCACGGTTGTGCAGCTCCCAGATTTGCTGCAAAACTTCCTTGGCCTCTCTAATGGGTCTGACGAGTGGCAGCAGCCATTGGGAGGGCCGGGAAGGGAGGGAGGGAGCGCCAGGAGTGAGACAAAAACGGCAATAACCAGGGGGAAAAGGGAGAGGAAATGTGAAGTGGCCCTTTAAAAATGAGCCTCCAGAGCCCAGAGCCCAACTAGCGTTCCCTCAAGTATTCAAATGAGATTGCAGCATCAGATTGGTATGCATTAGGCTGGTCTCAATGAAAATTAACATGTAATTGCTTCAAATGAAGTAAGTGAGGAGGTAATCTGTTCTTAAATTGGATTCGCAGGATTTTGTGGTACCATAATGCAGCTGTGAAATGAAATATATTTTAAGGATGATGTCCTCAAGGGGAGAGGGGAGGAAGGGGGGCTCTGTTCTGGGGAGGGTCCGTTCCCTCCCTCCCTCTCTTGTTTCAGCCCTCACTGGTGCTAATTGGCGAAAGGGCAGGGCAGCATGGCTGGGAAGGCCCCATGGCTTTTCACCGCGACGTGTTCCCTTCCTTGGCATCCTTCCAACCCCCAGATTCCCCTCCTTCATCTCTCCACGGCCCTCCTGGTGCCTGCATCCCCCCGGCACTTCCTCTCGGGGACGCGTCCCCATCGCGTGGCGGCACGAGGCTAGCAGGCGGGGCTCGTTGGTCGCGTGGCTAACGAGCTTCTGGTTACGTGGCTGGGCTCTGCCAATGCCTCAAAAACCCGATCCCAGATCTCGTGCTCCTCTCTGGCTGGGTTTCCCCATGTTGTCCCCATCGCCCCTCTGTTTGCAGCCCTCCTGGCTCCCTCTCGCCCCAGCTCCTCCCAGCCCGCGGCCCCCTGACCCTCAGCATCCTTTTGCGGCCGGCTCCTGCGCGCCGCTCCGCAGAGAGCGCTTACCCCTCGCCGTTCCTGTTTTGTGCCTCAACTTATGTGGAAAAGCCACTTTAGCGATAATTTTCCACTTGTAATAAGTTAAGTGCATCGCTTCCTTTCGAACACGTTTTCAGTGCAGTTAAGCTCAGCAGTCCCTTGCCTGTGTGCTTAGTTAAATGCGCTCCTTTGCAGACCGGTGGGGTAGATGGCTTCACTTTATTCCTGGGCCATTAGTGTCAATTGCGCAAAGCAGAAGCAGGATTTATTCAGGGGGCACAGCTCATAATTGAGCGAGTTCAGCGCTGGGGAGCAGCGCTAACTGCTGGGAGTGCGGCGTGGAGGAACTTCCCCGCTGGGCTGCAGGAGGGAAAAGCGAGCCGCCGGCGGGGCCGAAGCACCACGGAGCCATCGGCGGGGAGGGATGGGGCGTTGGGGTGCCCTTCCCAGCTCTTCTTGGGGTCTGAGGGCTCCTTTCTGCTGTGCCGAGCCCCCTTGCCCACAGCTTCGGCTCTGTGTGCTGAGGGCATCCTGCATGCTTGCTCCTGATCCTGCAGGATGATGCAGAAGGCGCGAGCACCAAGGGATGGAGCTGTGTGAAGCTGTCTTGGTTGTGCTGGCCCTGTTGTCCATCCCAGTGCTCTCCTGAGCGTGTTGTTGGAGGGGAAAGGTGGGCACTGAACGGCTCCAGCCAGGCTTGGGTTGAATGTTTCTCCAGAGAAGGGTTCACAGCAGGGGGAGGTCTCACCAGGCTTTTGGAGGCAGAGAGCGGCGGCTTCTCCGCACCTCCTCGTGCGAGGAGACCTGATCTTACAGCTCCGTGATGCCTGCGGGGAGGCGATGAGATCACGAGGGAGCTGTTTTCTTCTTGTGTCATTCCCCTTGGCTCCTTTTGAAGGCTCTCAAGGCGGCAGCTTGCAGACGTGGCACGCGGGCAGCTGGGGTGATGCTGTCCCTACAGCAGGGAGTACGTTTTTATAGGTATCCCTGAAGGACCTCTGGGGAAGGGGCGGCTTTCACCCGGGGGCGTTTGCCCACCGGCATCCAGGAGCCCCCAACAAGAGGAATGGAAAAAAATAAAACAAAACCTGCAGGAACAAAGTGCCCACGGCTCCCATAAGGCCTGGAGCTCCCCGGCGGGGTTAGCACTTCATTAGTAAACCGGCCGTGTCCCCGCACAGCTGCCGACATGCGGCTTGGTGCTGCCGTCACCCCCCTGCCGGCGTCAGCACTTTTGGAGGGCGCCCAAGCAGATGGGCCGGGAGCGGGGTCCGCAGCGAGCCCCCCCATGGGCAGCCCCGGGGACAGGAGCCGGGGTTGGGGACGCCTGTCCTGGGTCCCTTGCCTCGGCCGGGCTGCCCCCATTGCTGCTTTGTCACCCGCTCCGAGATGGAAGATGCTGTAGATGTGCCGAGCCCTGTTGTTAGCAGAGACAATAGGAGGATAAATAGAAAGGCTGGATGAGCCGAGCACGGGAGCAGGGGACTTGGAAAGGTGCTGGTGCACTGCTGCATTGCAGAGACACAAAGACTTTTCCAGACAAGCCATCCCTGCCTGCTGCATCGCGACCTGCTGCATCTGCGCCGGGCCGTGCCGTGCTGCCCGTGAGGTCCCCCAGGACCTGGGGGTGCCACGGGACTCGGGGCTCCCCCGCACCCCGCTTTGCGCTCCATCAACACGCTGCAAAGTGGGGGCTCCGGTTCTTTTTGCAGTTCTGCCTTCCCCGCTCTGGTTTCCTCCTGCTTCTTTGGCATTTGCCAACAAGCTCGTCGAAGGCAGCATACTGGGAGTTGTTTGCAGCTCCGTGAATCCCGGGCAATGAACCAAGGCGGATCTCGAAGCCCGGTATATTATTATTAATGTAATTAGTGCGAATCATTTGCATGTATAAACTTTCAATTGAGGAGATCAGGTACTTTACAAACATGCATTAACTCACCCTCCCTGGAAGGGAGGTGCCAGACACGTTAAAAGCCTTGCAGAGGGCAGAAATGAAGGGCAGGGAGTCGCCAGGCTCTGCTGCAGGTTGCGGAGCGAGCCGCTGGGGAAGGCAGGACCTCCCGCCCCCGAGCCCGAGCTGAAACTCCTGCCTGGGCGAGGAAGAGAAGGGGAAGCACAAAGGGTTTTATTTTTCCACTTCTGAGCTCTGCTTTTGACCAGCTCAGCGTGATTTTGAAGAGGCACCGGGGTGGAAGCTGATCTGAGGGCACCTGCTCACCCCGCAGGCTTTGGAGATGCTCCGGCTGCCGCGGGGGGGGCTGGAGGTAGGCACCAGCCCCAGCAGGGACCCCTCTTTTTCTGCCTGAGCCTGCTTCTGGGTTAATCACTGGGTCGTGTCCCATGGGGTGGGCTTCCTCCTGCAGGGAAGGGGCTGCCCTGAGCTGTGGATGTGCCCTTTTGGTGGTTCACACCACGGTGAGCGCACGAGACGCCCTCCAGCTGATCGTACAGTCCCAGGTGGGGATGCCTGCGGTGCTCCTGGGGTGGGGTGAGGACGGATGCTCCGAGCATCCTCCTGCTGCGTGCCCCCCGCAGGCACACCGCCCCAGCAGCGGTGTTGCCTGCACCCCTCAAGGAAAGGGCTTTGCACCACGCAGCTGGGCTTGGCCTTGCATGTCACAAGCACACAGCGGTGTGCATCATACTTTGAAACCATGAGCAGCCAAAACTGGTCCGGCTGTAACCCACTCAGCAGAATAATGGTTGGAATATGAGGCTCCAGAGCCTCCCGAAGAGGGGCCGGACTGTTAAAGTTGCTAAGGAGAGGGGAAGCGGGTTGGTTGGTGGTGCTGAGGATGCTGGTTTAGTATTTATCAGGCAAAAGCTTCCAGATCTTCTCCAGCGCAGCATGATAACCGTGGTGCATCCCAGCCTGCGGGGTCGTGGCAGCACCTGTCCCATGGAGCATGTCCCCAGGACCTTGGCATGGGGTGGCAGTGCACCAGGTGCTCTTTCCTTCCAGCTTTGGCTTTTAACCCAGGGAAGAGCCAGGAGGAGAGCTGCAGGCTGGGCTGAGAGCAGGGCTGGTCAGGGCAGGCATGCCCTCTGCTGGGGTGCCGTACCAGAAGCGGTCTTTCCCCATTAGCTGATTTCTCTAAATGTCTAATTACCTCTAGTGTTGAATGCCGCTCCATTATTAGTCCGTTTAGCTGGGTTTTCTTCCCACCAAGCCTGCGTCCTTGCAGGACCAGAGAAATCAATGCCAGCCCTTCCATGGCAGACAGGCAAGAGGGACTGAGCATGATGCATGCGTGCTTTCTTCCCCGTGCTCGGGTAAATGAAGAATTTGGGGTCCCCAGGGTGCCCACCTGGACCCTGGCTTTTCATTTGCTCAGGAATTGATGCCAAACCTCGGTTGCCACCCGAGCAAAAACATCACAGGGAAGTCTACAGGAGCAGTGGGACTGTGTTTGAATGGGATTGAGTTGTTCACAGCCCGGCCTTTAATTAATCCTAATAAATAACAATAAAACGTGATAATCACAGAAATAAATCCAAGACGTGAAGCTCCTGCCTGCGGCGGCGGTCTAGTTTAGTTGATCATTTATAGCGCGATGGAGGAGGCACAAACAGGAGATGCTGTCTGGGACACAAAATGCTGCACAGGGCTGGGGGACAGTCCCCCCCCGGCAGGGCCAGAGCAGCTCGCCGGGTCTCCACGGGATGCTTTTGCCACCGGGTTTTAAGTAAATCCCAGGCTGGTTCCTCTAAACTGATTTTCAGATGGGGCTGACCCATAGCGGAGACAAAACGCCGGGAGTTTGGAAGGGGTTGCTTCAAAATCCAGAGGTGCCTAGAAACTGCTGAATTTAGCCTGGGTGGGAAAAAAAATAAATAAATCAAAAGGCCTCGAGGGATGCTTGATGATGGCTTGGTGCCGTGGTGCAACACGTGTGAGACTCCATCAAGTGGCCTGGGTGTGGGAAGGGGATTTCTCCGGGGTGGGCACTGAAAGCCCAGCCCTGTCCCCGCATCCCAGGATGGAGCTTGTTCCCTGGTAATTGCAAAGAAAGCAGCAGTCAGGTTGCTAATTTTGCTGAGCTCTTTTCAGTTCTAATTAACATTATTCATTTCTTGTGTGTCCTGCTGGGTTGAGACAATCTGTGCTCTCCAGCCCAGCCCTCTGAAACACCAGCGATCTGCACAAGAGGCAACAGAAAGTGTTGTGCACCAATTACTGCACGTCAGTAATTAAAAACCTCCTTCCCCCCGCTGCCGGGCCACCTCCTCTCCTGACATTTTCTGTGTGCAAACTCGAGAAAGCAAAGAGAGAAACCGAAGAGGGCACGTCGCTGCTGGCTCGTGCAACCTGGGTCTGTGCCGGAACTGCGGGGAGGTGCCGGGGGCAGTCTGAGACACGGGCAGGGCTCACAGCTTGGGTGCTCCGGTGCTTATTTATTTTTTGTACATGAGGGCTGGCTGGTTTGGAGTCCTGATGGACCAGCTTGCTTGCAGAGGGCGGCTAGCAAAGCCAAGAAGCTTTGGGAGATGCTAACGGGTCAGGGAAGGGCAGTACCAGCCGGGTCCTGCGTCGCCTTTGCGGTACAAGCGGATGGGCAGGGAGGATGCTCGCAGCTCTGTCCTTCTGTTGGTGCACACAGTTACCTTAAAAAGCCCCAAATCTGCTGCTCGTGGTCACTTTGGGGTGCCCGGGTGGCAGGGGGAGCAGAGGGCCAGGGGCAGCGAGGAGCCAGGGCTCTGCAAAGCCTCGCTGCCTGCCCCCAGGGTGGTGTGACAGCGGCGTGTTAGCGGCGTCTCCATCTCCCGGAGGAGAGGCAGAGAGGGAGAGGGATCATCACTTCGCGCTGAGAGACAGCAGCTCTCCATCTTCTCGGAGGAGAAGGCCTTGCTTTCTGAGCAGGAACGTAGCCGGGATTAAGGATCTTAAGAGAGAAAATTACCTCATCTGTGCTTAATTATTTTTACATCTTCTTTTTCGGAGGCGAGTGCTGTTTTCCAGCACCCCGGGGACCTCTCCCCCCTCGTTCCCTGGCACATCACGGGGTGGGAGGGAGGCAGGGATGCTCCGGAGCAGTGGGGGAGCATCTCCGGGCTCTGCTCCTGCCCGGAGTGGGGAGGAAGAGGAGAAGCCTCCAGGCTCGGCGGTGCCTCTGCTGCCCACCTGTGCCTGGAGCCTGGCTTCCAGCCCCACCGAGGGCTTTCCGCTCGGCCCTGCCAAAGGCTTTCCAGCGAGAGGGCTGCTGGGGAGGGAAATGGAGCAGATGGAGGGGCTGGAAGAGCATCGGGGCGCTGCGAGCAGGGAACGAGCCATAGGGACCCCGGCTGATGGCCGTGCGAGGAGGAGCGGGCTCGCCAGCTCTGCTGGGGGCTTGTCCTGCCGCTACCTGCACCGGGGAGGGGAACGAAGCCCTCCCCGTGGCAGCAGGCTGCCGTCCCGAAAATAGCACGGCGAAGGTCACAGCGCCTCTTCCCGGAGCCGTTTCTGCTGTTTATTGCATATATTGGCTCAGGAGCTTTAAGAGGGAGGAAAGAAAATAAAATAACAAGTTTAAGCTTGCCGATCCCAGGGACAGAGAAGCGTGTCTAGGTGATAAGAAGAGATTGCGACCAGGTGCTGTGAAGGGCGAAAGCACTTATTTCACTGTTGCCTCATGCGTTACCTGAGCCCCGTTGCTTTTCAAAAGCACTTAAATGCCCATATGATAGAGGGAATGCTTGGATTACACACTGTCTGGCTCCATTATTATCCAGGGATCTCCAAGCTGATGCATTTCACAAAAAAGTAGTGTGGAGGAGGAGAGAGAAAATATATATATTTTTAGTTCTGCCTGCTTACAGGTCCTCAGCGATAATTTCCACAGGAGGGCCCAGGGTGAGAAATTCAAGCCACGTCTGGGTTCCCATCACCCAGCATTTCTGTGCAATGTGGCTTTAGCAGAGAGGGTGGGCACCCCCTTTTGGGGCTGAAATGCTGCTCATGACCAGATATCCACCTGTGTTTTATTCAAACCCCGTAGGTCTGAGCTGTTGAGGTCCAGAGCACAATATAATGAAACCGTCCTTTGGGGTGAAATGTCAAAGTTTTATTCAACTCGAGCAACTTAACTCCAAGGTTTCACTCAAGTTGTAAAGCCGCTGAGAGCAAGCAAGAACTGAGTTCTTGGTGTTCAGCCCAGGCTGAATCTATTGCTTTTTTTATGAAGATAATAAAAACCTGCTCGCATTTAATTTATTATTATCGTAATATCATTATGGAACGGCAATGAAATTGTTTAATTTATCAGATGTTTTCGCACCAGAGAGGGAGGATGGGCCAACAGCTCGGGTCCTCGCCTAGCAAGTCCTCAGGGGACTCCTGGGCCAGGCTGCCCCGTGCCTTGGGGCAGTCACCTCGACGGGCACCCACCATCCCCGTGCTGGGTCTCGAGGTGGTTTTCCAGGCTCCTTCTGCGATCAGAGGGGCCGAAGAGATACCTCCGAAGAGAGGCAAGGGGAGAGGAGGCAGCTTGTCCCCCCGAGGTGTGTTCTTTGCCGGCAGAGCCGAGCGAGCACTTAGGATCGCTCGTTCCTCCGCATCTCCCTCCCACGGCTATAGACTGGGAATAATGGCATCGCCCACCTCCTGGGGAGAATTGGGATGTAAAAACGAGCCGGGGGTTGTGCGGCTGTTCGTATAAACAGTCTTTCCGAGTACACGTGAGATAAGCTAGCCCTTGAGGAGGAGGAGGAAGGCAGGAGCGTAGGCAGAGAGGTGGTGGCGGCACCACGAAAAGGAGAAGGAGTCCCTTGAGGCCGGACTCTGCCCCACCAAGACAAAATTCAGGCTGAACAAGACTCATTGCCAATACAGCTGGCACCCAGGGGAGCTCACATCTTGCAGTTTGTTCCCTTTACCCAAACTCGCCACGAAGCAGGGTCAGTCCCTTTAGATGGGGCGCTGCCTCCCCTTGCCCTTGGCGAGGCTACCCTGAGCGACCTCGCCGAGGCTGCTCTCTTTGAGTGCCTCCAAAGTTAATTTACATCCCAGCCACTGCACAAGTAATGAAGTAGAGTGGGGAGAATATAAACAACGGAGCTTAGGCTGAGTGGTTTTATGTGGGAACATTATCCGCCGTCACTGGCATCCAGCAAAGCTCGGCTAAGTTATAACAGCTCTGCGATCTCCAGCTTGCTTGGAGAGAAGTGGGGTTTGGGCCAGGATCTGCATGTCCCCGTTGCCCGGGGAAGGGGTTGGAGAGCAGGCTGAGATGGTTTCTTAGAGGGGAGGATGCAAACCTTGTCTTGGGGTATGGGGATGGAGGGTTACAGGGCTGGTGTTGTCCTTTTCGGGGGGTCAGGCTGGTCCCCGCTGCTGAGGACAGAACTGATTCCCATTCGGAGGCAAAGCTCCTTCTGGGTTTGCGCCGTGCTGTCTTCTGGGTGGTGCCTGTTGTTAACGAGGCTGGAATTAGGAGATTTCTGCCTCTGAAACATCACCGGATAGGTGAGATGTTTAGCTGGGGAGAGATGTCCTAAGCAGAGGAGGTGCAGCGGTGCGGATGATGGGAAGGGAAGGAAGAAGTGACAGGGGGAACAAATGGCAGGAAGCTCAAGGTTTCTCTTTAGAGGTGTGTCAGAGCTGGCTTGCTCCTGAGATAAATTTTCCTCGCTCCTTTGTGAAGCAGAGCGAGCTGCTCGCCCTGCTCTGCTCTGCATCTCTTCGCCTGGCTGCAGGGATCTGATGGGCTGTGGAGAGACCAGGCGATGGCTTTGGGCAGGAGGGAGCGACCTGGGTCCCCCCAGAAGGTGTGGTTGGGACTCCAAATGGATGCTTTTGGCTTGGCTGTGGTTGTCTCTGTGTTAGCAAAGGAGCACATGGGCACAGAGGGGCAAAAGGTCCTTCGGTGAGTGGTGGCGGATGGCTCTGATCTGCAATAACCGCGAAACTCTTGGGCAGATCTCTTGAGCTACTGGTTTAGATGGATATCGGTGCCCTGAGCTCAGCAGGCGAAGTGCTGACATTGTCCTCTTTGGAGAGCCGCCACACTCGGTCTCCGAAACTGCTGCTGGCAGCAAAGCTAAAAATAATGCCGAGAGAAGGAGCGGGAGCTGGGGAAGGCGGGGATGGCAGCACGCTAACGGGTCACCTCTGCCCCTGCCCAGGTGCTCCGTGGACAACCGCGTCACCCGCGTGGCCTGGCTGAACCGCAGCAGCATCCTCTATGCCGGCAATGACAAGTGGTGCTTGGACCCTCGGGTGGTGCTCCTGGCCAACACCAAAACCCAGTACAGCATCCAGATCCACGACGTGGATGTGTACGATGAGGGCCCCTACACCTGCTCCGTGCAGACAGACAATCACCCCAAGACATCGCGCGTCCACCTCATCGTGCAAGGTAAGAGGAAGGGATGTTGAAGAGGGGTTGGGCGCGGTGCTTTGACTTCTGGTCCTCCCTGTGAGCCTGGTGTCTTCGCCCATTGCTCCTACATTGACCAAAGAGGGGTTGGGCGCGGTGCTTTGACTTCTGGTCCTCCCTTTGAGCCTGATGTCTTCTGCCGTTGCTCCTACATTGACCCTACTGCGTGCAAGACCACTCGGTGCAAACATGGAGGGGAACATCGTGCTTGGAGAGTCCAACTGAAGCTGGGCAATGCCCAAGTGTTTGCAGTCACATTTAGCCAACTTCCCTGGAGTAGTCACGGGGCTGTGATACAGGCAGCTCTGCCTCCCAAAATAACCACTGCTAAACCCACGTTGCTGTTTTTTTGTTGTTGTTGCGTTTTTATTTTATTTCTTTATTTCTTTTTTCCTATGCTGGAGGCAATGCTTGAAGTAGAATTTGTGTTGGGGGAAAAGAGAGAGCTGGCAGATTTGTGTACTTTGCGGGGGTGTGTGTATGCCTAGCAACAATATGTGTTTGTGTGCTCAAACTGTGCTCTCCCGCGAGGAGGAGGAGGAGGGACGGCACGGGGTGCTGGAGCGCGCGCGGTGGCCGCCACCAGCCACGCGCGGCCGAGCACAGGTGGGCTCTCAGGAGGGGACAGCCGAGCGTGGCCACGCACGATGGCCGAGCAGATGGATGTTCAGACGAGACACCTCCTGGTGTCCGTGCCATGGGATTTGGTGGGGTTTTACGCTGGGCCCCACGTGGTGGGATGTAAGGGACCCATCCTGCTCGTACAGAGGCAGCCCAAAGGAGGATTAATGGAGAATTTCTAATCCCTTGCTAGCGACCTTTTTTTCCTCCCCCTTCTTCTGTGATTTGGCCAGAAGCCCTCTTAGCATGACACACCAGCTTGACTATTGGAATCTCATCTCGGGCTAATTTTCGAATGCTGATGGGTGTATTGATTTGGAAACAAGCTGGGTTAAAAAGGCATTGGTCTTGTACACAGAGCCGGGCTGAGCTAATCCGCCGTCGATATGCCAGGCCTGAGCGCTATTGACAGCCTAATGAATAGAAGGGGGGGAAAAACCCAAACCAAGCCTTTTCCCCCCCCTCCTTCCCCTTCCGTTTTCTCTTTCCTCTTTGAGCAATCAAGCAAACTAAACAGAGCCGGACTTTCTCCATCTCCATTAACCACGAAGAGCAGGCGGATGCGTTGCCATCCCGGTCCTTGCTGTTTATCTTGCAATCTGTTATTACCTGCCCGCGTCCCTTAAGCCGAAGTCGATCACCCGCAAGTTCTGAAGTTGCTATCAGGCGCCGGGGCGATGCAGGGCAATTTATATTGCCTCCCTTCTGATTCCAGTTTCCTGACCTAAATTTCCCATATCGCCAGGCATCCAGCCTCATCCGTCCTGTGTCTTGCTGCAGCATTAGGCAGAGATGTTTGGATACAGGAGTAAAAGGTCAGATCTTAATTCCCTGCTGTGGTACAGTTAAGTACTGGAGGATTCAGTGATGGGCTCGGCCCTATAACCTGCTGAATATCCTCGCTGCTGCCGATGGAAATAGCGGCTCTCAGGAGCACAGCCCCTAATTTCAAGAGTTATTGCTTGGCTCACGCAGCCTTTTCTTGGGTGGAAGTTGGCAATAGAATGATCTGCAGCAACGCGCTGGGACGGGGTGTGAAAGTTAGCATCATGCCCAATAAAGGGAGGTTTGCTGGGATGACCCCAATTAAAGTTTGGCTGGGTGAGTCCAGGTGACAGCCAGAAAGAGGGAGGAGTGCGGCTTGCCACAACACAGTCTGGGGCAGAAAGAAGCAAAACAGCTCTCCAAACAGCTCCTGATTTCCTCTGGCTACACACAGAAGGGCCCTGGGGGCACAGCTCTGGAGGTATGAGCACGCCAGCCTCGCAGGATGCAATTAAATCGTGCCCCAGGGCAGGCTGCAAGCCCCAAAGGGACCAGCCTGGGGGGCAAGAAGCTCTTCCCCATCCACCCAGGACATCAGCAGCCTGCGGCTCCCCGGGCAGGTGTAATGGGTGCTTATCAGCCCAGCCGAGAGCTCCTCAGCCTGTGCATCCGTCCTGCCCCCAGCTTTAGGGGATGTCCGTATGGAGGGAGGGAAGGAGGAGCTGGCACGTCCCCGGTGTCTGCCACGGGCTGCTGGAGGAAGGGCTGTGGGAGGAAAGAGCAAAAAACAGGAGAGGGACAGGGGTGAGAGAAGGAGCTTTCCTTAGGATATGAGGGTTGGGAACGGTCCCCAACGGGAGCAGGGGAGAATCAGCCGAAGACCTCTAGGGAGCGAAGGATGTCCGTGCTGCACGTTTATTTCTAGTTAGGCTCCACTGATGGCTGCGATCCCAAAATAGGTGGGTAGAAGTCACCTCAGCAGCTAATTTAGCCTGTCCCCCTGCAACGAGGCAGAGACATCGCTGGCAAACATTTGTGAAAGCTATTCTTGAAAATCTTTAACAAAGCAGGTTCTTCCATCTCCCTAGACGCTCTATTCTACTGCTTTGCTACCTTTATAATTAGGAAACGTATGGCTAATATCTAACTTAAATCTTCTTTGTTGCAAATGAAGTGGAGTTTTTCTCATCCTATCCCCAGCGGACATGGGGAACAATTGATCAATGTCCTCTTTGTAACAACCTTTTGCTTTTGGGAAGGTTGTTATCGTGTTGCCCCTTAGCCACCTTCTTTCTGAAAGGATGCAAGCCCTCTTTCTCCCGCCTTTCCTTGTCGGTCAGGCTTTCAGAAACACTTGTCAGTCTTGAAATCTTTCCCCTGAAAGGCAAAAGGTTGAGCGTTGCCGATCCAGGAATAGCAGGCTGGCGCATCTCTCCTCCCCGCTGCTGCACTAATGTGGGACAAATGAGCCCGGGAACGAGACAACAGCCCCGTGGTGTTGAATGCATCAAAGTTCAGACCTGCTATTTCGGGGACTGCTTCAAATGGGGCCAGGCTCGCTGCTGGGGATGAGAAGTTGATGCGAGGCAGCAACGGAGCTGCAGAAGGCGCGAGGAGGTTTGCACCTGGACCTCCGAGAGAGAAAAGCTCCCAAGCACCTCCTGGCTGTTTGCTGTGGGACCTGAAAGGAGCCGTTCAGGCAGCGTCCTTGCCATCCGCAGTGCCTGGAAGGTGTCCCCTTGCACACCCCCCTTGTTTGTTCATCACCAGTTTTGTTCCTCGGAGGGGCTGCCGCGGGACCAGACGGAGCACAGGGAAGTGGCACTGCCCATTTTTTCAGCACCATGGGGAGACGGATGTGTTTCTGGGTGGAAAAAGCTTTTACCCAAAAGAAACAACACCCAGAAAAGCCCCAGCTCTGCTCTTGGAGGGGGGCCGAAATCCTAAAGAAGAGGATTCAGACTGGCCCTGCTGACCTTTGAGGAGCGATGCTTCCCCTTCCCCTCCTCTCCTCCTTCCCCCCTCGGGTTCACCGAACGCAGAAGTCGCTCTGGGTGCTCCTGATCCTCTTCTCCCACCCCCCCGGGACACTTCAGCTCTTTAAGCCTCTCGAGCTCAGCCTTTTTTCTCCGGGGCTCGGGGTTTAAAAGCGAGAGGGGAGGCAGGAGGAGGAGGAGGACGGTGTCTGGAAAGCTCTTATTTGTATTGATAATAAGCCGTCTCCAACGCGCGCCCGCACAACACTCCCACCGCCTTGTAAGATGCATTAAGGAAAGTTGGCCTTATCTCGGCGCTGGAAATGGACTTGGGGAAGGAGGCACGGTGCCTGCCGGAGTTTAATCTCACTTAGACACACAAATTTGCATGATAGAAAATGGTGGAATTTCAGTGCTTAGAAAGAAAAAGGGGGAAAAAAAAATGAAAAGGGGAGGCAACTGGGGGATATTAGCACTTTCCCGTTGCTTTATCACTTTCCCTGGCCCTATCTGGCTTTTTCTGTTGTCACTGGAGCAACTAATCACCCCTCCCCTTTTGTTTGGTGTAAATGAGTTTTCCCACTCTTTCCCAAGCTTGGCTTAATCTCCAAATCCCTGCCTTTGTCTGGGAGTTAATTACCTGCTCGCCGGAGTCGGGGGGCAGTGGCACGGGGGTGTCCCGGGGTGGGAGCCGGCATCGGGGCGCAGGCGGCGTGCGGGTGGCACCTCGCCCCCGGCCTGGGCACCGCTGCCGAGGTGTGCGCGGAGAGATAAAGCAGCCAGGGGGGAGGCTCGCGGCACCTCCCCGAGCCGGCTTTGTTTCAAGCCCTGAACTCTGCCCGATTAATTTTCCTTTGATGCCGTAAGCCCCTGTTCGCTCGCGGGAGAATGGGAGTAAGTTTTTTGGAGGCCGCCGCCGCCTCGCGCCGAGGTGGATGGGGATGGAGCCGAGGGGCAGGTTTCACGTAGCGGTGTAGGCTAAGGGGAAGGATCAGGCCCTGCCGTTGTTGCTCTTGTCCAAAGGTGGCTTGTAGGGAAAACGGGGTGGATGTGAATGCGTGGCTTATGCCTGAGCATCTCAGACCCTTCCTGAGCACCCTCTGCCCGGGAGCCTTGGCACCGTTGCCAGATCTGGGTGCCCCTCCTGTGGGGTGAGCCTCTCCTCGATGTCCCTAAAGCCACCGATGCTGCAGGTGAGAAGGGGCAGGGGGGCTTTACAACTCTCCGTGTTCTTACCAAGTGTTTCCTCTGTGTTTCTGATCACTGAACCACTCACCCCAGTTGTGTCCAGCTGCGCACCAGCGGCTGCCAGCAGCTTGTGCTTGCTTGGTCCTTGCACAGGCAGCTTGTGGTTGGGCACTGGGCAGAATGGGACCCTGCGTGGGCAGCATCAGTGCTGGGAGGCTGGAAACTGCCCGAGGTGGTGCAGCCCCACGCAGGAGCGTGTGTGGTAGGTGCTGCGTGAGGGTTTGGTAAAAGGCATGTCCCAAGGGCTCAAGGATGTCCCACAGGGATGAAGGATCTGCCCCCGCTTGGTACCTTGGTGATGGTGAAGACATGCAGATGTTGTCTGTGGGCAGGAGCTGCTTCTGGCCTGGGTTTCCCTGGTGCGAACACACCTTTCCTTGCCAGACAAGCTGTCCTTTCCAGAAGCAAAAGCAAGTTTAGGTAATACCTTAGAATTCATCACAAAAAAAGTTTGTGGGGATCTGGCGGCATGAAATCTCCCTCATCCCTCGCTTCACCTGAGCTCCTGATGTCTTTGTGTGATTCCTTCCTTCCTGTGCATTTTTGTTGCCAATTCGCCCATCCCTCAAAGCCTCCCCTGCTGGCTTTGCACCATGTTCAGTCCAGGGAGTGCGCGTTGTGTTGGTTTAATGGGCTCACAATTAACATCAACTGGGGTGGCTCCCAGGGGATGAGGAGCACGGGAGGAGGATGAGGGCTGGGCGCTGGGTCTGGCCACCTCCCTTGGGGTGAAAGATGGGATTTTGGGGGGGTTTAACCCGCAGACACACTCCCCACCCGAGCGGCCGTGCGCCCAGCGTTGGGCTGGGCGGGCTGTCCCCAGCTTTCCCCAAGTCACTTGACCTCTTTGCAAATCAATTTAACATCTGCGAGGCAGAGATAATAATTGTCACCTACTTCACAGGGGGGTTGATGAGGATTAATTCGCTAATGTCGACAGAGGTCTTTGAAGATGGAATGCGCTATCTGAGAGCTAAACGTTATTATTAATTAGCAATTATATCGTGGGGCAGGAGGGGGGAAAACAGACTCCGGAGCTTGAACGAAGCTCTCGTCCCTGCCCTCGCTGCCCCCGTTAGGTGCCCGCTCTGCTGCTGGAGGGACCACGTCTGCAGGGACACGTCCCACTTGTGCCACAGCTCATCCTCCTTCTTGGGAGCATGGACAAACCCCGCTGGCACGGGGAATAAAGAGTGGAAGGGACGGGGAGGTGACCGGGGCTCAAGCGTATTAACCGGTGTCCTCGTTACAAAGGGAGGGAGTTGGTAAGAGAGTGATGAAGAGAAGGAAGCCTCTGTGCTTGCTTGCCCTGCAGCGATGCTAGCAGGCCGGGTGCCAGACCTGCAGAAGGAGAGAGGGGTAGGGCCGAAAGCAAGCGAGCGCCCAGGGGAGGACGTCTCCCGTTCCCAAACAGCGATAATTGGCAGGAGACTGGCACGAGGGGAAGGAAGCAGCCGTGATTCATAGGACACAGACCGTTTTCATTTCCTTCGTGCTTTTCTTTTTTGCCTACATCAAGGCTGTGGACGGTTTCTCTGTTTTCCTCCCCTGGAGATCCGCTGAGGCTGTAATCCAGAGCGTTGCAGGCTCCCCTTGTTGAGGTCTCACTGTTCTCCCCGGAGAACAGCGGAGAACAGCGGAACCGACACGAACCCTTCGCGGTCCCCGTGCCCTGCTGCTGTTACATCCCTGCCGCGGGATGCAGCCGTGCGGGGAGCTGCAGCGATGCCCGCTGGGGCCATTCCCACCTGCCCACACCCCCGTGGCTCCGCTATTTCCATCCCTCCCAGCCGCAGCTGTGCGTGCCTCGGCGGCGGCAAGGCGAGCTCGGTGTGCCTCTTTGCTACTCCCTTAGAGACACGCAGAGCCGTGCAGGTCACCCTCTGAGTGCTCCACTTCTGGAAAGCGAGAGCCTGCTCCTCTTCGAGCCTTTTTCTGAGCACACGGGGGCCCGGCAGCTCCGCTCTCCCGTCCTCTCCAAAGGCGTTCATGGAGAGGTCACCTGCCCCACCGGGAGCGAGTCGGCAAAGATTCCACTTCTGTGGCACGGGAAGAAGTGGGAGGCCAGCAGCACGCCGCACCCGTGCACCTCTTAACTCCTCAAGGAGGGCTGGAGGAAGACTTTGGTTGTCTGCTCATCTCGCGGGGGTCCTATCCTTCCCCAAGGATGTCTCCCAAAGGAGACGGACACCTCCCCGCCACCGCGCGCGGGTCCCAAAGTGCCGTTCAGCGCGGCGAAAGCCGGCGGTGGGTTAATGAGGTCGCTGCAGTTTAATGTTGCTGCAGTAATCTCTTTTGTTTTACTACATTAAAATGTTTGCGGTGGAACGGCAGGACCACTGTAACGCGATAGCGCTACCTTAATGTTATTGTTGCCCTGGAAACGCTAATGGTGGCTCAATAACATTATTGCAATTTAATCTTCCGCCAATAAAATTAAGGGGAGAACAGTGAGACCTCAACAATGTAATGTTACTACAGTAACAGCATTGTTACCGTGATCGCGGGAGCGGAGTCAACTCGTTGTAGTAGAGCATCGGGACCGGCTTTATTGTTGCCATGGCAGCGCGGGGGCATCCGCGGGAAGCCGCGGCAGGGGATGAATGGGAGGCGATGGCGCGGGCGCACCAGTGCCACCGCTACCCCCGGCAGGCAGCACGCCAAGGTCGCGCCGGTATAAAGGCTCCTCACTCGCCCAATTCCTCGGCGGCGGCGGTTTTGTCGGCGCTTTTCTTCTCCTCCCTCCACGGCCGGGCTCTGTGGAGCGGGTCTGTTGTTTTAGCGGCAGTAACTCTGCAGGGAAGGATTTAAAGCGCTGCCTCCGTCTAGTTCCAGATCCTTCTGCCCGGCGTTTTATAGCATGTGGCTGTTATGGAGCGATAACGTTTTATATTTATATGTCATCTTTCATCGTGAAGGATCCCAGCACAAGCTACAAATTACTGCCGTGCTGCAGGGCCAGGCAGGCAACCCGGCGCGTGCTGGTGAAGGAGGGGGCTTCGTCCAAGGGCACCTGAGCGAGCTTTGCTCCCCCGGAGAGACGCGAGCGAGCATCCCCTGCGTTTGGAGGACTTGGGCAGAGTCCCCAGGCTTTGTGAGACTGAGCTCGCCCAAGGTGATGGGGTGCGATGGATGGGATCTGGGGCTTGAGTCTGGCACGGTTATGCTTTGCTCCAGGCAGGGAGTCTTTCACACCGGTGTTGCAGCCACCAGGCTGCACCTTCTTGCCTCCTGCACCCGTGGGTGAGCCCTGTGCACCCCACACAGCACCCACCACCGCCTGGCTGGGCATGGGGAAAGCTCAGCCCCATCCCAGCTGGCAGCACAGCCTGTTTCTGGCGTGGGGATGGGTGAGCTTGGTGCAGGAGGACAGGGAGGGAGGGAGAGCCACTGCAGGGCATCGCGATGCTGTTCATTTCGGGGGGCACCAGTGTTTTGTGCAGCCCCAAGCATGAGATCTATGGGATCGGGTGCAGCTCAAGCAAGGAGCCTTCAGTTTCCTGAATATGAACCCCAAATCTAATTGAGTGCTTGGAGCCACGAGCACATCTTGGATGCAGTTGTAGAGCTGGGCTGCATTGTGCCGGGGATAGCTGTCGACTGGCAGCGCGGAGCAGAGGGCGCAGGTGACACCTGGGTGCCCACGCTGGCACAGGCTGGGGGTCAGGGCAGCATCCCGGTGCCATTCTCACGGAGTGCAGTTTTCTCCAGGCTCCAGGGGAGGGAGTCAGAGCCGCTGATCTGTCCCCAGCATCCCGGTCTCATCCCTGTCGCATCCCTCCTCGGCACGCCAAGCGGTGACGCTCGCTCTGCGCTTGCTTTGTCACCATGCCTGGCAGCGGGGTTTGACGCCCAGCTTGCTCCCTGCCACCCCAGAATTTCCAACACCGTTTCCTCTCCTGCACATCAGGAGAGCCTCCTGACTTGGCAGGCGAGCATTTATCCTCCGCTCTGAGCCCTGCTGCTCTCTCCCTGCTTGTCAGCAGATCTCGGTCCCCAGCCAGCCCTGCTCGGTGCGTTTGAAGCCTGGGTTTGGGCACGGCGCTGCCCGTCTGCCCGCGTTTCTCCAGCCCGAGCACAAATCTGGGCCCGCTCAGCGAGGCAGCTGCTTGGCTCCCCGTGTGCATCAGCATTTGATCTCTCTTCATGGGTATTTGGACTCTGACCACCGCTGTAATTCCTTGTTTGTCCTTTAATAAAAGACCTGCGAGCCCCCTTGACACGGGAGTTGGAATCAGTGGGACCTCGAGTGTCCTGCGTGCCAGCTCTTCGTGGCAATCTGGTGTCGCATCTATCCTGCCAAACTGGCTCCTCCGGGAGTTACATGTTTGAAAACAGGAGCAGCAGCTCATCTCCCATTCAGTGTTTTTCTCCATCATTTGCTTTATTAAATATTGATTTTCTGTTGCATTATTAAACCTTAAGTCCCAAGCATAAATTCTGAGTTGATACTTTAATCTGGCTCTTCTTTTTGGCCTTTAGCGCTGATTTTCTGGCCGGTCCCCCCAGAGCTGAGTCCAGAAGCAAAAGCCTGTTGCAGAGGCTTGGGGAGTCGGAGGGCAGGAGCAGAGGGCTCGGCCTGAGAGGTTTGGTCTGTATGGGGCAGCCTTTGCCACCACATTGCTCAGGGCAACACCTGCAGGCACCCCTTCCACGCTCCTTGAAGGTCCAGGGCTTCGTGGCTTGCAGTCCTGCTCAGATCAGGGATGAAAGGAGTCTGGGGATACCCTCACCAAGCTTTTCGGGGCAGTCAGTCCGTACGGCACCGAGTGCTGCCTCGGGGAAGCACGGTGCCCTCTTGCTTCGATAGCACGGAGAGGTTGCAGTCTGACAGAGGAGTTTTGTCTGGAGCCGGTGCCTGGGCATCCTTCTGCATCACCTGCCCCCGTCTGTTCGCTCCTCGGGGCTTTTGCTGCCTTGCCCTGCCAAAATCGCCACGCTCAGGAGCAGCGCTCAGCGCCGGGGAAGGGAGCCGCAGATGGCGATGTCTCGTCCTAAACACATCTCTTAAAATGCAGCTCCTGCACTGTACAAAGCTGCGCTTTGCTAGCACACAAATCCCCAGCAAAACCACGAGCTGGGCTCGGCCAAAACCCCAGCCAAAGCCAGGGGGGATGCGGGCGGAGGGAGAGCTGCCAACCCCAGGCGAGGACGGCCACCGGCGTGTCCCCGATAGCCCAGGAGGGTCATAGTGACCCGCGCCGGCCGGGCTGCGCTCGCCTCCCCTTCGCTATCGGAGAGCTGCACGCAGCGCGCCCGTGCCAAAGCCCCGCGCTGCCAGCAACCAGGTGTCTGAACATGCTTCCAGAGCCAAGATTGCTCCGTGGCCAAAAGGGAGGAGGGGAAAGCAGTGTGGCAGCGCTGGCAGGTTGAGGAGGAGGGAAAAAAAAAAGGCAAGGGAAGCTTGCAAACGGCCTTTGGATACCTATCCAAACGGGGCATGCTGGGCAGCATGAAATCCGCGCCTGGCAGCCGGTGCACTGAGCAGTGATTTAAAACCCGGCTCCCGGCGGCAGGAAAAAGGAGGCAGAGTGGGAAGCAGATGTGAACACAATGCTGGAGATAAAGGAGAGGCCAAGGGAACAGCTGCCGAAGAGCTGGCCCGGCCCTGCCGCCTCCCGCGGCGGGTGCTAGAAAACCTCGATAAATAACCGCGAGCTTCAGGATGGGCTGGAGGGGTCGCCGAGCCTAGGGGAGAATGAAGGGGTGGGAAAATGGGGCATTTTCTGCACTTCATTTGTTTTGGAGAGGTTAAAAATGGAAAAGGGGAGTTGGAAGGGTGGGGGGGGACACGTGCAAAGAGGCTTGGGCTCGCTTTTTTTTTCCTTTCTGTTCTGGCGATGCGGTAGGGGAGAAAAATTTAGAAGAGGAGACGGAAGAAAAAGATGGTAAGTGGAGAACAAAAAGGCAAAGACCTTGAAAAAGGACATGGAAACAAGGTCCTTCGGAAATAGACGTGGAGATATAGGGCTTGGAATATTTCTGGTGGGGGTTTCCTGGCGTGGCTGCTGGTTCTCACTGCCCTAGGTGAGAGGAGACGACCAGATCCCAACCCACCCCCTTGCTCCCAACCCACCACCCCTGGCTGCTCACCACCAAGCCCCTACAGCCAAGGGGATCCCCATTTTATCCCCTTTGCCCTGTCCGGGCTCAGTAGGGATGTCTTCTCCACGGCTTGCCCTCGCTGCAATGCCTCCACCTCTTAGCCAGCCCTCGAGCTCCAGCTCTCATCCTCCTCCTCTTTTACAAACACTTCTTTTCGCTCCCAGAATTAATTCCTTCTCGCAGTGTTTTCCTTCCCTATCTTTTCTTTTTGGCCATGTCTGTCTGAAATATTATTTTTTGCTCCTTCAGCAGCAGGGCTATATAATTGATGGCCTCGCCAAGCTTTCCGAGCTGAACATTAAACCCTTCCTGCCTTGGCTCCAGCCGGAGTTCATTACTTTCTGAAAAGCTTCATGTCTGTTTGTGCTCAGATTATTGTTGTTGTGGAGGGGAGGATATTGTCAGCAGAGAGAGAGGAGGAGGGGCTGGATTTGGCCAGGACTGCTTTGTAATCAAATCCTGCTCCCTTTGCTTTTAGCAAATTTCCCGGTGTAAAAGACCTCTTTTAGCAAAATTGGAATCCCGGCACCCTCCCGAAGGCGGGAGCACAAGACCTGCCACTAATTAACGCGCAGCAAAAGGAAGTCTCGCTCCTGGGGGTGGCAGGAAAGCTCCACTTTTCAGATTACCTGCAAGAGCGATGCTCGGCATCGCCACGTGCTTAATACCTGGGGTAGACGCGTGTCCCATGTCAACTTCCCCATGGCAGGGTCCCAGCACTCCTCGTGCCGGTGCCTGAGGTCACTGGGTGTGTTTTTGCATTATGCAAACGTCTTTCAGCATCTTTCAGTCTTTTTTTTGGCAAGATGAAGCAGAAGTTATTTCTCCTTATTTTATTTTATGTTATTTTCCTTTTTTCCCCTACCCCGGTGCTTCTCCTGGCTCCCCTTCCACCTCGCTGGTTTTTCAGCACTTAAAACACAGCAAGGAGGAGGTGATTACAAGGATTGGAGATGCAGTGACACTTCCCTGCCAACAAGTAATTGATTTATTAAAGACATTACAATACATTCATGGTTGAGAGTAAGAGTTTCCTTTGAACTCGCTCTAAAATCCAAAGGGATTGTGCCTGTTTGCAAGTACCACGGGCAGAATAAATCTGCGCTCCCCCCTCGCCTCCCCCCGTGCCGCCGCCGCTCCGCTGCAATTTCATTTCCCTTTGACTGGCGCAAGTAAATATCACAGCTCGACAACTCCAGTCCAGTGACCGGTGTGATCCAATTTAATAGCATTTAAAAATTCAAAGTGATTGTTAGCCAAATGGAAATGTAAGATTTCATACCCAGCCTGCCTTGGGGAGGAAAGGAAGAATGAGGGAGGGTGAGGGGGATGTAGACAAATGGACTAGATAAAAAATAATGGAAAGTAACTTAATTAAAGTGACTCGAGCCAAGTTAAAAACAGTAATGATTTTGAATCGGAGATCTGTAGGTTTTTGAAATGAAAGGGAAAGAGGAAAGAAAGGAAAGGAAACTCCAGATAAAAAGCCTCCAAAAGGATGAAGGGGAGGGGAAGGGGGAATAGGAAGGAAGGGGTAAAAATCTTCCTTCCTTCCGTGGAAAGCATGGGGAATAGACAGCGCCGTTGATGAGGCTGGGCATTAGAAAGACAAATAGGAAAATTAAAGGATGCTCGGGGGGAAGACAACTCCCTGTGGCTTTTTGGCTTTCTCAGAGGCGCGAGGGTGGCCAAGAAGAAGGCTCGAGGGTTTCATTTAGGAGGAACGGGAAATGAAGGAGCGTTCCTAATGGAAAAGAGAACAGCCCCCTCGTGCTCGGAGCACGCTGCTATCCCTGCCTTTCGCTGCCGTCGCCGCCTCCTCTTCCTTTGCTTTTAACTCCCGTCAAACTTTGCGTGTTTGGGCTGCGATTTCGTGATGAAATTTTAATTGCCCCTCCGTGCGCACGGATGTCCCGCTGTGCTGGCTACAGCCTGGCGGCTCCCTCGACCTGGCAGCAGGCTCGTCTCGCACAGCCCAGTGGCAATACCTGTCCTGGCAGCGGTCCTGGCCCCGGTCAGCACGGGTTGGGCTTTCGGGTGGCTTCACCAGCACCACGGGGCGTGAGGAGCAGGTGCTGGCGGAGCATCCATCCGAACGGGTGCTTTTGGGGTGTGTGCTCTTCAGGCCTCATTTCCCCAGCTGTGAAGTGATAATTACAGTCCCTTACCTTGCAGGGGTGTTCTGGAAGTAGGGTTATTAATGCCAGAATTGTTGGTAGAGCCACCAAAAATGAGCATCAGGATGTGCACGGGTGCTGGGAGAAGCTGGGAGCGTGTGGCTCCGCGTTGTTCTCTGTGCAGGTGAGCTGGGGAGGCAAACTGAGGCAGCGGGGACCTGCCTTCCTCTGCCATCGCTGAATTTGGAGCTCTGACCGTTCTGGGCCTTCTTTTAAGGATGCTATAAGGTGTGGGAAGGATGGAGTGGGTTCTGTCACCGCAGCTCTGCTGTTTTCTGGCTCATGGGCGTTTGCTGTCCTGTTCGTGGTGGTTTTGGCCAAGCGCCGGGTTGATTCCTCGGATTTGGGACAAACGGTGTTTTCGGTCAGGGGCTGGCCAGGTGACCCTTAAAAATTGGGTGCAAAGAAGTGGCTGGGACCAGAGATGCTCCACGGGAGGAGTGAGGGAGGCTCCTGGTGCAAGGCCCAGCTCGTGTAAGGAAATTGCAAAGGGGGACAGGAGCCGGCCAGGGGGCTTTGGGGAGGTGGATCTGCCTCAGCAGAGGTGACGGATGGCTCGGCGAGTCTCATGCTGAGATGTGTTCCTAGGGGACAGGAGGAGCGGCAGCATCTGGAGACATAAATCACCTCACCCACAGTTCATCCTGAACTGCTGGGCATTGCCGACCTTCTGGTTTATGAGCACACGAACAAAGGGTCTGGGCATCAGTAGCAGCGTTGGCCTCGAGACCTCCTAATCAGAGGATAATAGGGCCGCGCTCCCTGCCCAATCCATTTATTTCTCTCCGGAGTTGAAGGCGGTCACGGGAGGAAACCTGAGCAAAAGGAAAGGCTCTGGCTGGGGGTGAGGAAGCTCCTGAAATGGTTGGAGCTCGGGGAAGACGCACGCAGGCTTCATCTGAGCACATCTCTGGGGTTGCTGAGGCACAGGGAGGAAAACCTGCAGCAAGCGGCGCCGCTGCGAGCGCTGGGGGTGCTCTGTAGGCAAACCAGGGATTTGAGGACAGGGCATGTGAGGCACCGTGAGCGTCTGCAGCACCTCGCAAGGTTTATGGTTTGTGTGTGGTTTGGGATTGCTTTCACCTGACCCCGAGGACGCACGTTGTATTTTTGTCTAACGTTGGCACAGCCCCTGGCACGGCGAGGTCTGAGAGCGCGAAAGATGTCGTAGAGGAGATTGAGGGGGAAGGAGGGACGTCAGTAGATAAAAGAGGCAGAAGGGACACAGGCAGAGGAGAAAGATAGACCGGGAAGATATAAATAGACTGCAGTGGCAATTCAGACCGAACTTCAGGCTTGTGCTCAGTTCCCCATCAAAGCCGTGAATCACGGAGGGTTTGGGGGCGGAACCGTCGGGTGACCGCGGCAGCATTTCAGGATGCTCTGCTCATCCTCCTGTGAGGCTGTCCCTAGGAGCATCGTGCTCAGCGCCTGGAATCAGCTCAGTGTCGGTGTGGAAAGAGCAATCAGAAACACTTACTTCGTGCTTGAGTCAGGGGAGAGGGAGCACGAGCAAGAGAGCGCAAAGATAAGAACAAAAATGCAAGAGCATAGTGTGTTTTTAATGGAAGGGAGATTTATTTCTCTCTGTGTCTTTTTAAGCCTCTAGATAGATCATAAAAAAAAAAAAAACAACCCACACACAACCTGTCTGCCTGAAATAGCCGAAATGTAATTTAAAGAGCATCATTTTAACTAATACTTCACTTCAGAGACACCTGCCCTATATTCATTGGAGATGCAGGCTGCATTAGAGCATCTGATTTATCTTTGGAAAGGATGTTTGAGCTCCTTTGTTCCTGCACGTCCCTCTTTACAAGGGAAGTGGCGTGGGCTGGTTCGGTGGGCTCAGATCTCCACGTGTGGCCCGTCCCCACGTGGGAAGAGCTCAGGGGGGTTTCTTGAGGGTCTGGGGGCAGGACCAGTGCCCCCAGCGAGGGACACGTGCCCGTGCCTGCTGGCTGGTCCGGGGGAGAGGAGCTGAGGTTTCACGCTGATTTTAGCAGACAGTGCATGCCGATGGACCAGAAGAGGAATGGCAGGTAAACTCGTTGCTTTTTGGTACAGGGGGCTGTGGTTTGGCTGGGGATTGCTATTTACAGGCACGTCCACTCAGGATGAATGCCCTAACGTAGATGTGTGCATCCCAGCTGACGTGAGCCACAGTCACTTGTAGGATGTGGGAGCAGGGCTGGCCCCACGCGGAAATCTCTCCACCTACGGTTCCCATGACCACAGGCTCTGGTATCTTGTCATCCCTTATTATCTTCTTCTCCTCTGGGTATCTTATCATCTGTTGCACCTTTCTCTTCATTGTCTTCCTCCCTGTAAGGATGGGAAATGCTTGTCATTGCATAGATGAGACCCAAAAACGACACAGTGCCTTGCGTGGGACTACAGCGTGGCGGAGCAGGGAGCAGTCTAACGGTGCAGGCATCAAAGCATCCTCTGCAACTTCCTGACAGGCAGCAAGCGGGTTTTTCCAACCAAAAAAAAAGGAAATTCCACGAGTGCAAATCATGGTTTTCTCCTGGGGCACGACCCAGCGGAGGAGAGCTCTGGTGTCCTTGTGCATCCATCCCGAGGCGGCGGTGCCGGGGCTGGTCCCATAAAGCCCCGAGATCCCAAGCGGCTCGCTGATGCTGGGGGACAGATATCGAGGGCGAGCGGGAGGAAAGACAGGAAGAGGAGAGTTATTGTCAAATCCCTAGCTCGCCCTTTCTGATCTGAAGTTCACTTGTAATATTTTTCTCGACTCCGGTTGCTAATGCGTTTTGTTCTCCAGAGTGCGCGTGGCCCGACTTCCCGCGCAGCCCTTAATTAGTTTCTGGATGATGACATCTCCGCTGAGAATCATCTCGTCGTGTCCCTCCGATCTCGAGGGGAGATAAAGGAATCTAATAAAGACGTTCAGCATTTCTAGGTGATGGGTTTGACAAGCTTTGTATTAGCAAGAAGTCGTGTTCAAACTTTGTCGGGCACCCTCGGCGCTCGGCGGCTCGTACCCTCGCGGGGACATCTCCCAGGGGCCCTATAGAGCCTCCACCAGCGCCTGGTGGGACCAGGGACAGAGCTGGGGACCCTGTGTGCCCCCGAGCACGGCGAGACAGAGTCTCCATCAATTTGACGGCCGGCGTGGTCACCTTGGAGGTAGCTGTGAGAAATGCTGTCGTGCTTTGATGAGAGGTGTCAGTGATGCTGGGGAGATGATGCCGGCGTCTTAAGGCTTCAAGATCCTTCAATTTTCTGCTTTTTATGAGGCAACGCTTGTCTTGCAGGGGGAATCCCAGGTGACTTGGGGGCAAAAACTGAAAACTAGATCCTAGCTCTGTGCAGCGTGTGTGGAGCTGAAAATGAGATCTGTCTAGACAGGGAGCTGATCTGTCGAACAGTCCTTGTTCGGCTGCATTTCTTCATGGTTGACAATACAAAAACCTCGCTCTTACATCTTTCTTTGTTCCTTTTTCATTTCTGCTTGAAGGAGAAGTATGGAGTAGTTTATAAAGGAGATCTGCATCATTAGACTCATTGTAGGGAAGGAAACGATATCCAGAGCAGTGCCACGACTTCCTTTGGGCGTCATAATGTGGAAGCAGAAATCAAGTCTCCCAGACCTGAACGATGGATTCCGGCTGTGCTTTGAAGCTATTTATTAACAGTCATACTAAGCAAACTCTTACTTTACTCCCCAGAGATGTGCGGCGTGGTTTCAGGTGTTTCTTCCTTTTAGGAGGGAGATGGTAGAGGAAAGGTGAGGATCCCTTTGGAGCCTTGAAAGCAGGCGACCCAAAGCTAAGCAGGCAGCACCCTGGCTACTTGGCACAGTGGCAAGTGACCTGGACCCATCCCAAAGTCAGAAGGAAGTCCTTGTGCTTGAGACCTGATGCTCCTCTTGTGCCGTGTTTATTCTGGCACAGCCCTTGTTGACTGTGGTAGGAGCGCTGCTGATTTATGCTGTCGTAAGTGGAATCAGATTGGGCTCCCTTTTGGCACTTAGCTATAAAGTCTGTCTGCAGAAAGCCTGCAGCTTATGCAGTGAATTATATCTGCGTTCACAAATACTTTACTAATGAATGATTGGAAGCGTCTTTTTTCCCCCCTCCTCCTCTGAGTTATTTCAATGCCTTGCCATATAACCTGCTGCAGAGACAGGTGTAAAAAATTTGGTGTCCTCCAAGCTCGGAGAGCTTTGCTGCAGTAGGAGCCGTTATCTACTTGGGAAATCATTTAGATACATCTCAGTGCTGTATGACACATCTCATTACGCCTTGCTTTAGAACGAGCAATTGCCATTAGTTATTTATTAATTGCTTATTAAGGTCATTATGTATGTCCTCTTAATTTCCAGGCTCCTTTCTCAGTGCCTTCGGCTGCTGCCAGGTTTGCGCAGAGGGGGCTGGGCCCCTCGGTGAAGCTGAGCCAAGCTCGGTGTGACAGTGCAAACCCAGGGGAGGATCCCCACCCAAAATCCAAAGGTTTTTGTTTACAGGCCAGCAAAGTAGCTGGAAGGAGGCTCGGAGGATGTGTTTTCCCCTTCTCGTACCCCCTGGGCTTCTTCCATGCGGCTCCCGAGCTGTGTTGATGTGATGGAAGGATGATGCCCTCTCCGCTTTTCCCTTAATTATGGTCATGTTAGAGGAGCGCAAACTGATTTAGAAGCCCATTACAATACACCTATAATTGAAGGCGTAGGTCTCCCAGCTTGCTCTCTGCAAAGCAGACAGAAATCAAGCAGGGAGGGAGAAAAATTAGAAATGAAAGAGGGAGAAGGCACCGCGGAGGTGCCTGTGGTGCAGTGGGGAGTGTGGGAGCTCTGCATATCTCCAGCCCTCCTGCTGGGGGGTGCACGATGGGGTGGCCACATCCCAGGGGGACAGCCCGGTGTCGGGGTCCCTGCACCCCATCCCATCCCTGCCAGCTTTGGGGGTCCTTCTTTTGGGGTGCAGGAGCTCAGCCGGACTTGTAGCATCGCCAGGAGCAGGGCTGGGGCTCCGCAGAAGCAGCGCCCGCGGTAGCAGCGCTCTGCAAAGCACGGCGAAGTCGGTGGGTGACAGCGGTGAGAGCGTTATTAAAAGCAGGAGCTCCGGCAGCCCGATGCTCAGGAAGCTGCCAGTGCACATCACAGATCGCCCGCAGAACGCCAGGCTGAGTCTCCCTCCTTTTCTTGCTTCAAGTTGCTTTTATAGTTGTTCTTTGTTGTTCCCTTTGATCTGGAGCAGATGTTGCTCGTGCGGGAAGATGGAGGTATGCATGTTTTATGAGGGGGAAGCGAGTCTTACCGGGAGAGCCTGGCTGCTGGCAGGCTGCTGGCGTGGGCTGCGCGCAGGGCACTGCTGGGGGCTTTCCAGCCCCGGTGGGGCGTGGGTGATGCTGGATCCCTCGCCCGGCCACCGTGCAGCTGGGGAAGGCTGGCACGAGACCCGTTCTGCCTGGTTCCAGCACCAGAAGTGATTTGCGGGGTTAGAAATGTGTGTGTTTGTTTCTGCAGTACTTGCTTGGCTCTTGGATGAGTCCTTGAGCATGCCTGGGGTGTGCTTTCCCTCATGGCACCACTGTCCCAGAAATGTCCCCATGCACAGGCAGGAGACAAAGAGATGCTGCGGCCCCATCTCCCAAATTGGGTAAAATTTAGGCGGTTAAGCCAAAAAATGCAGTTTCTCCTTGCAGAACCCAACCTGGTGAGGCTCACCTGTGGTCTCCTTCCCCTCTGTCTCTTGGTGAGGTTGCTCCAGATCCTTGCTCCCCTAATACCAAAGGGTCTCCTTGTGTGTCACTGATGCACAGCTGAAATTTGGGGTCCCAGCTGTGCTTACTCCTGGCTGCACCAAGAGCTGTGTCCGGAGACGACAGTGGGGACGCATTGCTGGGGACACATTGCTGGGGACGCATTGTCAGGGACAGGATTGTCACGGGCAGCACAGCCCTTGCATGCAGGGAAGGTGGACGGGGAGATAACGATGCATTCAGGTGCTGCAGGGTCTGTGCAGGGGTGTTTGCACCCACGCTGGCTCTGGGACGGGTGTTTGGAGGTGTAGCAGGGATTTAGTCGGTGCCGGCAGCAGGAGGGTGCTTGCGCACGCGGCGCAAGGCAGGGAATACATCTGTGTAGGCAAGTGCATATGCTTGGATCTGCAAAGGCATATATCACCTGACTGAACACCCTCAGACGTGTAAGGCGCCATATGGCTTGGTTAAATATTTAAGCACACTGTTTTCTGTCCCAGGGACTCGGCGTGTGTGAGCGAGCGCCAAGTCCGGACAAACTCCGGGTGAGCCCTGAGCACTCGCAGAGGCTGCGGCAGTTCGGAGCAGCGCAGGGACCTTTCCCATCAGCATGGCGAGGCAAGGGAGGGGGAAGAAGCAGAAGTCAGATCGATAAAACACCAGCCTGTCTCTGGGGAAATCTGCACTGTGTCACCGGAGCGGCTTGGCCAACACTGCCATGTTTAATCACTTCTGAGCAGGAGAGATGCTGAACACAAAAGGACTGCCCGCAAGGAGAGGGTTCCCGCCTGGGAAGCCAGCATTTATTTAGCTTTATTTATTTATTCATTCCCATTGGGGCGCAGCTCCATCTGCGTCCCACGTTCAGCATAAGAAATTTCTCCTCTGCCCCATCTCCTCGGAAATGCCAACTGATGGATAACGCCTTTTAGTGCAAAGGGAATGGCAGCGCTGGTGACCATTAAATAATATTAAAGATATACTTGCGATCACTTATTTATTAAAGTTTCCCTCCCTAGTATAGTAAAAGCCTTACAACGTACCTGGTAAGTCTCAAGAAAGCCATTTTAAATAGTTCGTGTGGTTAATTATTCAAACGTTTAATTAGCATACAATAACTGTCGCGTTAAATCCTACCACTGCGCATTTAATTTAAGGGTAAGCTAAAGACTTCGCTGACGTTGTCGCTCTTGTCTGCTTCCTGGCCATGCCTGCCTCGCCTCGCCCTGGGCGTGCTGCAGAAATTCCTAGGGTCTGACCGAGAGCATCCCGAGCCCACCAGGGACCAGGGTCTTTTCCCAAAAGTTGCATTTTCACTTGCAGATTTGCAATTGCGAAGTCTCCCATTGCCCAGCCAAGGAGCAGCCCAGTAATTTCTCCTCCCCTGCCCGGTCTTAGCAAAATTAAAATCTCTGCAGGAATGCTGGTGCTGCTGTACTGCTGAGGAGGAGGTGGTAATGCTCTTCAGGATGCGTTTCAGGAGAAGTGGAAATCAAAGTTTAATTTGTTTTAATTATGTTTTAGAATCTGGTCAGTTAATTTGATTACAAGTTTTTGTCTGTCACCCGCGTGGGTGCAAATCCTTGTGTGCTGTAACAGAGTCACAATGCAACGGCTGAATTTACTGCCTGTGAGTCTCGGTGAGCTCGGCAAAACAAGCTAAATTTGAGTGATGTGGATTCGTTAATTAAAAACATCGCAAAGGCTCCTTTTGATTTAGCAGGCATCGCATGGAAGACGACAGATAATGTTCTAGCTTTGCCGGGACCGACAGCTGGAGCCAGCCAGGGCTTCTTCCTGAGCGATTTCGGGCAATTCGCTCCACCACTGCTCATCGCTTTCCACCTCGAAACACCACAGTAATACCTCCGTGGCCTATTTTAGCTGCTGATCCTGAAAGCTCTGCTCTGGAAATACAACTTTCTGAAGCGCATTGTTTTCCTGGATAGCGATCCCAGCCTCTCTGTGAGCACGCTGGGGCAATTGTAGCACCTTTGTCATTAATTGCAGCTCCTCGGTGGACTACATGGCTTTTGGCAGAGCACCTCCCGGCTGTTAATCCCAGGAGCCACGTGCCCTTATGCCAGGCTTAATGACACTGATGAATATTAATATTTCCTTCGGTGTCATCTTCGCAGCCGCTGTCCTGTGTCCCCAGGTGTACTCAATCCCCCACTGTTCCGGGACCGTTTGATCCATAGTTGTCCTCCCGTGCATGATTAGCAGATTAGCCGTTGTGCCCAGAGCAGCAAAAAAATGAACTCCCAGAAGCCCTTCAAAACAGGGAATAATTCATTACCCACCTTGATTTCCACTTAAAATGTACTTTAACTACACTTCCAACTACAAACCCTAAATCACCCTCATGTTCACAAAAAATCCATCATTTTTTATTTTATTGCACGGCACTGGCATGACATAATCCCTTCCAGAGCGTCTCGGAGTGCTTTACGGATCAATAAATAACTTACCTGCGCGGCAGAGGCAATGCCTGCAAGGCCATTGCAGTCATTCTGGCTCGGTGTGCGTGCACCAGCCAGTCCCTGCTCCTGCCCTGCTGGGGACGAGCAGGGATGGGGTGCCCGGGGGTGGGATATGGGTTTGGGAGGGCGGCACGGCGCCGCTCGGGTGGGCTGCTCGCTGAACGGGGCTCGGCTGGGCTGGGTGGAAGGAGCAGGATGCTCCGCGGGTGATTTGTGGCTCTCCTGCAAAGCAGCGCAGCGGGGTGCCAATCCTCTGCTAGGCTCTGGAGAATGGCCTGGAAAAAAAAAATAATAATAAATCGAGGAAGGTGATGGTCTTTATTGTGTTCTGCAGGTGCAGGCTGATAACGGCAGCTGATCGTTTTTCTTGCATGGTGTGCCTGAGCTTGTAGAAGCCCCAGGTCACGCCGCCGCGGGGGCTGAGCGCTCCCCGTTTGCTCCTTTTCCCTTCCCTCTCGTCAGCCCCACTCCTGGGCTCTGGGCCCCTTTCATCTGCCCCATTCCCTTGAATTCACGTTGGCAGCACCAAAGCAGCAGGAGGGCTTTCATCCCTCTTGAACTTCCCTTCCTTTGCACGATCTTAGAGCTCCTTGGTAGGCTTGTTGTCTTCACGGGAGCTCCTCGGTGCTCACCTGCTTGCAAGGACATCACAGAGCCCATGAGCTGCAAGCCACGTGCGCGTTTTGGGTGCTCTCGTTGCACCAGGAGTGCCTTTTGGGGGGCTGGTGTTGTCCTGGGGAGGATGCAGCTCTGCTGAAAAGGGCTGGTCGTGCCTGGGAGGACGGGGTCGGTACCAGCAGCGTGGGGGGAGAAGCACTGTCTGGCACATCGCACTGGTGCGGGTAGGATCTGTCTGCAGCCTCCCAAAAATAACTGAATCCCCGATGACTACAAGTCCTTCCCACGTCAACTCTGTCTCCTCCACCCCCCCGTTTCCCCTCTGTTTTCCTGTCGAGGCAGATGAGACTGATGGGCTCCTGCTCTGTTTGTCACGGGAGAAGGACAGGAATTCTGCCTCCTTCACCCTCATTTTCAGATTTAAGACAGACAGAACCGGTTGCATTTTTATTTCCTTCTTTGTGTCTCCGCAGTGTCGCCGAAAATTACCGAGATCTCTTCTGACATCTCCATCAACGAAGGTGGCAACGTCAGCCTCACCTGCATAGCCACGGGCAGGCCAGATCCAACAATCACCTGGAGACACATCTCGCCCAAAGGTAAGAGCCAAACGTTGCCCAAAATATTCCAGGGAGGGCTGGGAGTGGCTGGGGAGGTGTTGGGAGCTGGTTCACCTGGCCCTGCAGCTGCAAAGAAAAGGTGCTGAGCGGTAAAAAGCTGTGATGTGCTGCAGGAGCTGATGGTTTTATTAGAGGAACATCCATCCTGGTGGTCTGGGAGAGGAGATGGTGGGTTTTCTTGGGTAGTTATCAGCCCGGGGGTGTTGTGCTTGTCCCTTGGGAGCCTGGGGCTGCCCCAGGTCGCTGGAGCTGCCGCCGTGGGTGGTCGCGTGCAGCACGCTGCTGGCAGCCGCTTTCGGCGCCTGCCGAGACCTTTTCGGGGAATAGCACACATGGCATCAAAGAGGGACTGGAAATAGTACAAATCAACAAGAAAACATGCAAAGCATTAATTGGTCACCTCGTTAATTGGCAAGCAAAACCTGAGCAGAACTGCGGGGGTGTGACTGCCGGGGAGCGAATTCCCACGCGCGCCTGTTTGGGACGGCACGGTTTCAGAATCCTTTCCCGGCTGTTTTCGGCATTCCTTTCACATTTTGCTGCCCCGGCTCTCCGAGCTTTGCGAGGATCTCACTGATGAGCTGGGGGAAGGTCGTTTTGGGTGGGATGAGCCATCTGGCCAAGGGATCCTTTGCCTCCTACGTCGCCCATCTGAGTGTTTGCGTTCGACCTCGGTCATTTTTAACCCCGGGTCTTAGTGACGTGGGCTGCTGTCCCAGACCACTCCTCAAGCTCTCCTCGGGGATATCCCGGCCGGGCTGTCCGGCAGCCGAAGGAGATGATGCAGCAGCAGCAGTGATGGATGGCGCCGTGTCTGCTCCTTCCATTCAGCTGCCTGGCGATGGCTGCGGTGTCTCAGTGCAGCTCCATTGATTTTTGCTATTTGTCTGTGCTGTAGCAAGCTGCTGGGCCAGATCCATCACTCTCCGTGGCCCAGGCAGAGAGCGAGCTGAGTCAGTGGCAACTCAGCCTGCTTTGTTGACAGGAGCCTCTGAAAAAGCCATTCCCTGGTGCACGAGTTGGCTTATTCGCTGTAGGTGGCCGTGTCTGAGAGGGTGGCCTTCAGTCGGTGTCTGGGCATGGACCACGATGAAATGCAGGGAGCAGATGTGTGCTGCTCTCGGCCCTGACCACGGCACCTACCCGCGGCATCGAGTCGCTGTCAGTCTGTCTGTCACCATCGGGCAGCACTGATGGCTGAGCCGGTCCACGTGCTGTCACCTTTAAGCCTTTTTTTCCTTTGTCCTCTTCCCCTTCTCCGCCCTGACTGCATCTTTTTGTCTCTCTCAAGCTCCTCACCGCCTGCTTTTTGCACACACTTCATTTTTCCTGCAGGCCCTGCTCTCCTTCCCGCATCCCCTCCTGCTCCCCAGGACCCTCCTCTCCCCGTCCTGCACTCCTCACCACCTTCTCCTGCCTCCATCCATCCTCTCCTAACCAGGCTCCCGGCTTACGACGCCTCTGTCTTCTTTCACAAGGGCTATTTTCGGTGTTTGCTGCCATCCAGCAGGTTTCTTTCCCCAGGGAATCTTTACCTGCGCTTGAACCAGATGTTTCCATTTTACTTAGGACTTAGCTGCTATGGAAACTGAGGATGCACCACAAGAGGAAGAGTGAGCTAATCAGAAATTACCTGTGGTGCTGTGTAATTTGCAACAGCAGCTCTTACCCGATTTTGGCCATGATTAGGCATTCTGCTTTCAAAACTCAAAGAGAACAAACGATCACAAAGATTTACCTGAATCTGGCCTCCTGCCGATTGAGGGTGCTGAGCCCAGAGGTGGCCCAGGACATCTCCGGTGCCTGCCCGTCTCCGTTCCCAGCTCGGCTCCTCTCTTTCTCTCTCTGGGTGTGCTGCAGCCACCACGCGGGGCCTCTGGTTCTCCGCTTTTAATTCAGCACACATACGAGAGATGAGGAATTGAAGCATGGGAACTGAAAGAAGAGCCAGGGCAGGTGCCCAGAGGTGCTGCAGAAGATGCCGAGGCCGTAGCCATTTCCTACCAGGACAGGGTATGATTTGGAGAGCCAGGAGCCTCTGCAGCGACTGGGGACCCAAAGCTGGCTGCTGGCCCCTCTCTTGGCCAGACCTGGCTCTGCCTCGATGCACATCCCTGGGGAAATCCCGAGCAAGCCTCCTCCTGTTCCTTCGCGCCGTCTTTCTCCATCTCGCTTGGAGTGGTGGAGAAAAGGGAGGGGAGAGAACTGGTTAAGGGAAAGCTGGTGCATAATTGAAGGGTTTATATAGCGGATGGGTAAGCGGCTCTCACCGCTGCCTCTGGGGAGAGGCTTTGATAGCGCCGTCTGTGCCAGGCGCGGGCGGGCTGGGAGCTGAAGGAGCTGCTCCCCGCGCCTACCCCAGCAAGCGCTCCTCTACGCAAAGGCACTTCACGGGCTCTATTATTTTCTTGGCAGCTGTAAGTCTGTTTTGTGGCTCTTGGTGAGAAATGGAGCAGATAACTGTTTGCTCACTGGAGGAGCGTGCAGCCTGATCCCGCAGAGGATTTACACCCGAAGCAGCTCGGCTCCCCAGTGGCTCATCCCTCTCCAGACCCTTTTCCAGCCACCAGCTCCCGGCAGTGCAGCCCAGCAGGTTGAAGTGGAAGAAGAAGAGGGTGGAGGGAGAGATGCAGTCACATCTTCCTCCATCTCAAGGCTCTGCTGAGAAGCCACAGCCATGGCCATGGGCTCGGGTGCTCCAGCTGGCAGGGGGACTGGCAGCAAACCGTACCAGCAAGCCAGGCACCAGCACCCAACGGGCCGAATCCATCCCCTCTGGGCTGCCTGCTCTTGGCATCCTCGAGGCACCAAGCACAATAGGATGGCAGTCAAGAGGGGCATCCGCAGCAGTACCGTGTGTGCGTTATTGTGCGTGCATTGCTGTGTTTGTGTTATTGTGTGTGCAGCACCGTGTGTGCACTGTATTTACACCCATACTGCCCAGCATCTCTTAGTTTCGAAGGCTTCAGATGTTTTATGGTCCCCAGCATCACAGTGTGGATGCCATCCGCGAACTGTGGTGAGATCTTCCAGTTAATAGTGTGGTTATGGTCACTCAGGTGTTTCCATAGTTACTGGGCTCTTTATTTATTTTTTGGGTAACTCTGACGTTGTCATGGTGATTGCCATGTTGTCAGTCTGGTTTTCGTCTCTCAGTGGACAAAAGCTGGAATTTCTTGGCTTAAGGAAAAGTGCAGTGTCCCGAGCTGCTGGGCAATGCTTGGTGCATCACACAGGGACAGGGGCACGGGGAAAGGGTGCACAAACTGGCTGGGCATGCACATACACCACTGGCATATCTGCCTGGCCAGCACCTCTCTGCCACACAAGGCTATCCTACAGCCAGGGGCTGCATCCAACTTGTCATCCTTAACGACCCTTGATGGACTTTGCTGCCATGGTTTTGTCTAATTGCTGTTTGATTATCGCTGTAGTATGATGGATTCTGGTGTAAGGCTTAAGACAGTGGCTGCCAGAGTAGGAAAACATTATGGTTTGGCTTGATGGTGTATTTACTCGTAAGAGGGCTGATCAAGAGGTCTTTATAGCAGGAATCCCTCATTAATCTTAGGATTAGGCTCGGCTGAGCCTGTGCGGAGCCAGAGCCCCGCACCACATCTGAGCTGGGACGCATGGGGCCGGTGCTGCCTTGCTGCTTGGCCAGGCAGCATCACGAGGGGGGTGAGCTGCTCAGAGGGCTCCCGTTGTGCCACGACTCAGGTCTCCTCCGTGATCAGCTGAGTTAACCTCGGCAGCCCTCCGCTTCCTCCCTGGAAGAGGCATAATAGCGGTCCCTCATCCGGCAGGACTGATGGGAGGATAAATACATTCAGGACGTGAGGTGCTTGGGCGCGGGAGTAATCACACCTCGTATATGCACTTAAGATAGATGAGACTTGGTGGCCTAATGTGGCAGAGGTCTCTTGAGATCATCTGTCTATACATCAGCAGCAAAGCAGCGGAGGGACTCTGGGAGAAGTCTGGTATATTTGGATATATTGATTCTCTCTGGCTCTTGGCGGGGCTTAAAACAAGAAGACAAGCTGCTGCAAAAAAATGCAGCTTGAGGAGCTGCGTTTCCCTGGGAAGGGGACACATCTCCTCCCTTCAAAGGCTTGTCCATTAAGCACATCAGTTTCTGTCCCAGATCTTCCTAGATCCTTTCTGAACTGCAGGCAGGGGCTGCTTTGCCTGGCGAGCGCAGCGTGGGCTGTTTGTAGGTGGGACGTCAGGTCTGGAGCCTGGCCAGGAGGCACTGGGAGAAGCCAGAGGAATCCGCTTGGATGGCAAATCTCTGCCTGCCTCTGTGCTGTCATCGGCCTGGCAGTGATCAGCTCAGCGTCCCCAGGGAAAGCTCCCTGTAACCCTGCCTCAAGTCACCTAATTAACTTAGTAACAGCGAGCTGTACTCTCTGCTGGTCATTTTAACAGGGCAGTAGCTCTCGAAGAGAGCAGAGGGTTTGTGCAAGGCTGCTTCTGTGTTCCTCCAGAGCCTCGTGTTTCTGCACTGTCTTCTGTTGTGGGTTCAGGAGGTTTTGGAGGAGGCCAATACATCTGCCTTGCTTCTCTTCTCAGTATTTAGGTGACAGGGAGTTGTCTGAATCTCCTTAGCCTGAACAAACACCAGAGCCAGCCACAGCTCATAGTGTTGAGGAAAGGAGAGGTGTGAGCCCCTCTTTGGGAAGAAGGACTTGTGGAGATGTTGTATGGACTTGTAGACATGCAGTGTCTAAAAGAAGGGCAATTGAGTCCTTCTCATGTGGCTGGAGCAAAGAGTCGGCACTGAGCTGGGTTGGGTTGAGCTGTGTTGGGTTGGGTTGTGTTGGATTGGGATGGGTTGGATTAGGTTGGGTTGGGTTGGGTTGGGCTGGGTTGGGTTGAGTTGTGTTGTATTGGGCTGGGTTGGGTTGGGCTGTGCTTTGAGCTGGCTGCTCTGCTGTACAGAGCATCCCAATTCACCTCATTGCATGCGTCCTCCCTGGTCTCACAGTGGCCTTTCTCCAGCACCGAAGCTCTTAACCACTTGCAGAGGCCAATGCCAAGGCATCACCAGGGCCAGGCGTCTCACAGAGACTCAGCTGAGATCATCTCCTCCTTCCAGGGGGCATTGCAGGCCTGGGCTCCGGCTAAATTAACTGAAGCATTTCAACAGGCTCCAATCCTGTCGGCAGCTCAACCGTCCCCTTGTTTACTGTTGAAATAATTACTGCTTTGCCATAATATTAGCTCTGAGCCGTGACTCCATTACCATTATCGCCGGAATATTACCCATTTATTATCTCCCAGCAACCCTGGAAGATGAACACTAGGCTTCAGAGACCAATTGTTTTACAACAGACAGGATCTTGGTGTGCATTGTTTAATGAGGTAAACTACATTATAGCCGGCATTAATTTGGCTGCAGTGCACTCCACTAAATCATTGTTAACCTGTAAATCTGCCACCCATTTTGATGCACACTTAATCAGCGGCCTCTGGATGGATCCACCGGGAAAAGGGTCATCGGTGACCCGGCTCGGTTGGCACCACATGGGTTGCCAGCACCAAGGGCACGTTTTGTGCATGGTCATGGTGAAGGTGAAGGCAGTGCTGGTGGCTGGCATTACCAGGGCTTGCTTGCAAAGTTCTTGCACTTGTGCTGCATCCTACGAGGGAATCCTGCCAGGAGCAGGGTGAATATTTTGCCCCTGGAGTGCCAGCAGCTTCCCATAGGAGCAGGATCAGGCAGGAGTAATTTACACCTGGTGAATGCATCTCACACCTCATGCACTGAGCGGTTGGCTGTGGTTAGCTCTTTGCAGTACTTCCCCTCCACTGATGTGCCCTCTTTCTACCTGCTATTTCGAAGCAATAGGAGATCATGTACTTATATGCGTGTGTATATAAAAGTAATATTTCTGATTCCCTGCATGGTGGAAATGAACCCTCTCAGCTGATTTGTTTGCATATTTGGCACAGCTGCCTTTAAAATATGCATTTTAGTACAAAAATAACTAGACCCCTACCAGCTACAAATGAGGCAATGCCTTTCTGTTACGGAAAGGGGAAAAAAGAAAAAAAAAAAACCTCTCCGCTTCAGCATGCTCCCTAAACACAGCTTTGCAATGTCACGCTTTCCCTCCTTGCCAGAGGCAAGGCGTGCGCAGTTCCTCGTCGTCATCCGGGGACGCGTGTGGAGGTACGGCCGCCCGCGTCGGGAAGCTTTTCCCAGGCAGAAAGCAGGCAGCTCTGCCTGCACCGAGCTTTTACCCATGGGCTCATCCCATTGCTGGCTCGCTGCCTTTCCAAGGCACCACGCTACTGCTAAAGGCCCCGATCTGCATTCACGCCGCGCCCGGCAGAAGGGAGCTGGGGCCCTGTGCAAAGCCATATTAATAAGAATATCGGAGATTTATTTTTCTTGCTCCCAGGCCGACCTATTTGCATGACAATCTCGTAAGCCCTGCATATGCACAGCAGCAGCAGGACCGGGCGAGAGGAGCGGGGAAGTTTCCATTCACTCCGGTGCCCGGCGTGACGCCCTCTCCGAGCATCCCTCGTTTGGGCTTTGTGCGGAGACGGCGCATTTCAACCCATCCCTGTATCTTTTCACCCAGCCGCCGCAGAAGGAAGGGTTTCATTTATTTACTTATTGTGCAGGCTAGGACGAAGCGGACAAAAAAAACAACACGCCGACAGCGTCGGCTTGCCGGATTTTCTGTCTCTTCTTTAGTGATCAGAGCGGCTCCCTCCTTCCCGGGTAAATGGGAGGCTTTGTGTCGCTGGCTCGCTCCCTGCCTGGGACTCGCCTTTCATTCAGCTGGCATTAGGAAGCGGAGGAAGAGCAAGGGACGGGAGTGTCTGAGATGTGAGAGATCTCCACACAAATTAAAACCTTTTATCAGGCCCTAATAGCTGTGCAAACTAATTATATTTGGGCCAAACTTCGCCAGAGACTCCCCCGAGGTATTATTATAAAAATCTGAGCTGTGGAAACGCGTCCCCATTCTGTCAACACCGGGTCGCTTCAGCTATAGAAAACTCAGCTCCGGCTCATTTTAGCTCCCGTGATGTGCTTTGCATAAGCCGTGGCAGTTGTTTTGGGGAGGATGGAGCCTGGCCAGACTGTGTAACATGTGGTCCAGGTCTGTCGAGCCCAGGGGAATTTTTTTCCATTGACATGGCTTTGGGCGTGCAGACGAGCATCTGGGATGCCTCCATCCCTGGAGAGACGGGAGGTGGTGAAGAGCTTGGTGCATCCTCCCTTCTTCTTCTTCCTCTGCCCCTTTCCTTCCCCTGTAGCACCTGCTTGGTGCATGGGGCACGGAGTCTCAGGATATCCCACACCTCGCCCGCCCTCAGTGGCTGTAGGTGGAAGCAGCACAGGGAAACGCTCAGATCCAAAGTCCTTCACCTCTGATGTTCGTCCCGGTGGGAAGGACAGCCCCTCGCTCCTCTCCCCATGCCCACCGTTGCCCTGCCTGCCTGGTGCTCTTCCCCTGTGCAGATTGCTGGCTAATGGGGTGGAGCTAGCGAGAGTGCTCTCTATTAATGGAGCAGAATATAAACAGAATAAAGCCTTCATTTCCCGGGCTGTGATTTCATTATTAATATACTTTACAGTTCACAGGTTGTTCATTTGCTTCCATGTTTTCTCAGCTGGTGTAATCTGCAGCTCAGAGTGAGAAGAGTCATAAAATTTCCATTTCCAGTTGAATGTGCGTCCAATTCGCCGTGAAATGTTTCTCTCTGTCGTGAATATTAAGTGCACGAGGAGTCAGTAGCTGCGGGATTAGGCAGGGCAGGTTGCCAGCCCCCTGTCTGCATCCCATGGGTGCGGGTGCGAGCGATGCTCGTGGCATGGAAGATGCAGAGGAGGCGGCTGCAGGAAGGTGTCAGGGCATCAGGGGGGAACAGAGAGGGAAGGGTGGCATGGAAAGGTCTAGGGACAAAGGGGAAGAGTGTGTGGTGGAGAGAGGAAAGAAAGGATGCAGAATAAGCTAGAGAGAAAGAGAAGAAAGTTGGGGAATAGTAAAGAGATGGAGGGATGTGATGGGCAAAGGATGCCCAAGACCTGGTGGAGCAGATCTGAGCTCCTCCACCTCACTTCCCTGTCCCACAGCCGTGACATTTGGCAGGGAAAATGTCACACCAATGTGTGCCCGTTTGTAAATCAGTCTGCTCTCCGGGCTTGGGCCAGCACCACGGGCTTTGGGCTGAGCACGTGTGGAAAGGGTTTCCTTGTCTCTGGTGTGCGTGGCTGGGCAAGGAGCTGAGCCGTGCTCAGCTGCCCCGTCCTGCGCCTGCTGAGCAGCAGCAACAAATAGCCCTGGAGTGGCGGAGCATGTGCGTGGAAGCGTGCAGAGGCAGAAAATAGAGCTTGTCACATGAACTGGGGAAGAAAAGTGTTCTGCTGGTGGTTACACGGCCAGCAGGAAAAAGCGGGGAGACTTGTTGCATATTCTGTGTGCTCTTGCATGGCTTTAGCAAAGCAGAACATCCCCTCTGGGGCAGGGCAGCAGGAGCGTGGGCACTTGTAGGGTGGCAGCACTGATATATGGGTGCGTGTGTCTTCAGGATTGCTTGTACAAGAAGGAGCTGTGTGAGTGTTGGGGTACGTGTGTGCACGTGCCTGCCGTGGGCACAGCTGGTGGCACATCTGGCCCCGTGGTGGGCAGGTTCCCCAGCCGGAGGTGGTGGCAGATGCCCACCGCCCATCCCTGCAGTGGCAGAGCGTGATGCCACATCCAGCACCGTCGCTGCCATCAGGAAGGGGACAAAAAGCCAAATCCTGGTGGTGTGCCCCGGCCGCGGAGATAACTCGGGTGCTGCCCGCAGCCGGCACCACCGTTTCCATCCAGCTCTTTGCTGAAATGACTTCTGCCATGGCATTCCTTACCGCGGAGAAAAAAAATGCCTCTTCCTTTCCCATCTCCTCTCGGTCGAGTCAAGATAATAATAGTCTTTTTCTGATCCCCTGAACTTTCCCATCTGCTTGGTAAAACAATGGCAATTCTTTTTCCTCCCGGCCTCTCTCTCTGTCTTCCTCTCTTTTATTTTTATCCTCCTACAGTATAATTTAAAGCTGCAGCAATGCTGTAGCCCAGGGGTTTTTCCCCTTCCTGTGATACACTGCTGTTATTTAAAATGTTTTTTCCCTCGCAGAGGGGTGCCTCTGCTCCCCTCCCCGCACCACCCCACCTGCCAGGATGATGCGGGGCTCATCCTGCTCTCCAGTCCCTCCCAGTTCCCTGGGGCCAGCATCACCCATCCCTGGTGCTCCTGGCATCCCCGGCTCCCTGCCCTCAGCCCTGTGGCCCTGGTTTTCCCCTACCTATCTCGCTGCCCGCACCTTCCCCCAGCTTCTCTCGATAAGCCGCAATATTGCCAATGGCCCTCCAGAAATGGAGACATCAGCGCCATAAAACATGAGGGACAGAGCAAGGCCACTGGGCTGGAAAATAGCGTGTCTGAAAAAATAAAGACGGGCTAAAGATGATGGAGAGGCGACAGCCAGCCTCACCAGGCCCCAGCTCGGATGGCTCTGGGGGGTAAAAAAAGGCTTGGGGGGTCTGGCTGAGAGCCACCGAGGGCTGCTGCGGAGCGGTGTGAGCCGTGCGCTGGTCCCCCGGGCACCCTGGGGTCACCACATCAGCCTTGTTATCAGGGCTTCCCCGCCTCGCTTCAGTGTAACGGTTGCTCCCTGTCTTATGAAAAATTGGAAATTTATCTCCGATCAGCCCTCGCCTCGCCTGTCGGCTCCCCAGGCTCGCTGCCCCCGTTTCGGTCTGACAGGCGCCGTGTACCAAATTCCCCACGCGATGAGCTGGCTCCGTGCTGGGCTGGGTGGTCCCCATCCAAGGGGAAGAGGGGGAAAAGAAAATATCCCCCGTTCCCTGAAGGCTGTTGGCCAGGCTTGCCATGAACCGTGTGCAGGGAAAGTTTCCCAGATCGCTGGGACTTCGTGCCAGCACCCTGGATGAATTTAGTCAGCACTTGACGCTTATTTTGTCACTCTAATGCCATTATGCCACTTGCTTCCCTTCCTAGGGATATTTTCTTAATGCGGCTGAAATGCAGCTTAACCGAGGTTACAGCCATTTAACGCTTTGGATTGAAATTGTGTCTTAAGAGCTTGTCCTGCGGAGAAAGCCTTTGGGTTTAAATTCGCAGCCAGAGGGACCCCACGGTCCCGGCCACCAGCAGCTGCTTTGCAGACAAATCCGGAGGAAAGTGGGGCACCACGAGCTGGGGCGGGGATGCTCTTGCCCCCATCACGATGCAGGCTGGAGGGCGAGGGTTGCATCTTGCCACCGCTATCCCCGTGGCGATACCTGCGATAGTGACCCCCCCATGGCATTTTTTGGGGCACTTTGCACGACTTCTGCGAACAGCAGGCAGGAGCAGCTCGTTCCTTGGTGTTAGCCGGGGCCGAGCCTTGCGCACCGCGGCTTCTCCTCGAGAAAGCTGCCAGCAATGGGACGGGCTCCAGGAAAGCCAAGTTGCAACAGGATTTAATCGAGGAGCAGAGCTCCCGCAAACAGGATGTGTGTGTTTGTCTGAGTGATTTTCTCCAGGAGCATCTGTCACTCTCAAACATCCCGGTATCATTGCGGCAAATTATTTAAACACTACCCACTGTACCCCATCTGTCAGCCAGCCCCCTCCGCGCGTATGGGGCCCTACCTTGCCTCCTCTCCAAAGGAACTCGCCGGCAAAGGCTGAGAGCCAAACAACAGGACAAATTAAATCAAAAGCACAGCTTCGGCACCCAGGGGGAAAATGCACATCAGCTTTGACTTATTGCACGGCGCACGCTTACAAGAGAGAAGCAGCGGCTTTTGTCACTGCGAGGGGCCATGAAAAATGAATTAGGGCCGCTGCTGGGAGAGGGCATGCAGGAGAATCCTTCATTCTGGCGACACTGTCCTCTCTCACCTTGCGAGCAGCAACGGGGAAAAATGGTGGGGAGGAAGAGAGAGTAAAGGAGGAAAGGCGAGGGGGCTGCCAGGGCTGGAGGTGGGGAGGAGAGGCTTGGATGCCCTGAGAGCGGCATCGCGGCTCGAGCGGGAGCGCAGGGTGGCTGTGAGATGCTGGCTCATCAGTAAGCATCAGAAGAAAGCTTCGCTCCGTTCCCTTGGGGCTCCGTGTGAGCATTTTTGGTTTGCATTGGGCCTTTTGCATGTGCGCCTCCATTGAAGCAGAAAAACTGTGTGGGAAGTGGCTCGGTGCTGGTGGCAACGTCTGCACTGACAAACCTCTCTTGTAGAACCCTCGGTGCCACCACAAATGCCACCACCTCACCCTCCGAGCAGGTAGACACTGAGGAGGAAGCTGGCTGGCTCCATGCTTGTGATAATGTGTTGGTATCTTGAAGAAAAGAGCCCCCCAACAAGCCCTAAACCCAACTCTACTACAGAGCTGACACCGCCTGAGTGCGTGGTGGCCTGCGGCCGCTGCTAATTTCCTTGCAGAGGGTGGCACGGGGTGGCCAGGCCAGTCCCTCTGCTGCTTCTGGGCTTTGTGAGCAGCACCTGGGGAGGAGGCAGGGGCTGGGGAGCACCCATCTGCCCATCCAGGGCGCTCGCCGCCGCTCTGCTGAGCCCCGAGAGGCTTCGGAGCCAGCCCTGATCTACCAGGCGCAGAAATGAACGGGCTCGTTCTTTACGCGCCTCGTTTGCTCCTGAGTTAGAGCCTCGTTCAAGGGTGGCTGGTCCCCGAGTTGTTGTGTCTTGTTTCTTTAAATATTAATTTCCATAATCCTTTTATTTCCCAAGGAACTACTTCTCGCAAACAAAGGGTTTAATGCTCCTTTTTTATTCCCGGTAACAAATAAGTCGCATGAAGCTCGCAAACATCCCGGCAGCAGCCAGCCGCGCGCACAAGCAGCAGCAAACCGAGCTGAAGTCACAGTGTGTGGGATGGGGAGGACGAGAGGAGCATCCCCAAGGGATCCCAGGTCTCACGGTCACATCATCCCAAGAGGGAAGGGTCATATCTCTCCCCAAGAGGGAGGGCAGGGGCTCGGCTGTGCTGGGAAGCCCCCGTGCAGCCCGGGATCCTGATTTTTTTTCCGTCTTGGCACCTCTGGCGTGCCTTTTTGAGATGGAAGATTTGAGAGCCGAAGGCCGGGCAGCACAATAGAAGATAGACTGCTTGTACCTCATTGTGTGGAGAATAGATGGGCTGCGGGCTCCCGGAGAATAGGAGCTGCCACTCAGGCGGCTTTAATAGAACAGGCGGCAGATAGATTTCAATAAAAGAAATGAGTATAAATATTGTTAGCGGAGAAGAGAGGGAAAGTGAAAAAGATCTTGTTTGACTAGTCACAGTGGGAAACTTTCAAGGACTTTTAAGCTAAAAACTCTGCACAATGGTGCTATAATGGGCGGCTCGGCTGCGGCTCACAGCACCAGCGAGGCAAGCGGACCGGGCAGGCATCCCCGGCGTAGTGCGGCTTCGTGCAGGAGGTCTGGCTGCTGCATGGCACAGGGGTGAGGTGGTTGTACCAGGGAACCCGCTCACTGCTGTCAGCACTGCGTCATCTTCTCCGTTTTAGCTCCTCGTGCCTTGTGTTGGCCATCCATGGTGTGGGTGGTGGATATAGGTTAAGCTGTAGGATGTGCGTATAGGCTGACCGGCTGGGGGTAGGCGATGTGATGGCATCAGGAGGGTGTCTGCAAGGTGCATGTCCCAGTGGGCAGGGAGATGTGTTGCACGCACCCGTTTAGTGGTTATCTGGGTTGTCACAGGGCAGCAGAGAACCAAGCATGGTCTTGGGGCTGGTGGTAGATCACCAAGCAAGTGCAACCACAAAGCTGGGACCTGTGATGGATCCAGCACAGAAAGTCGGAGAGCGTGGATAAATGTCTTCCCCGATGCAGAGAGGGGTTTTGGCAGTGGGCTGCAGTGCTGCAGCCTGTGGGATTTATTCCTGGTCGTGTTTGGAGGACACCTGCAGAGATCCTGTGTCCTATCCCCATGCTCACGGACAGCCCATTGTTCTGAAAAACTCACCTCTGCGTGCATCAGCCCAAAATCATGCACAGGGGTCTGCGGGAAGCTCCTCCATCGCATCTCAGGAAGAAACAGAAGGCATCATCGGCTCCCGGTTACACCCAAAATAGCTGAAAGGAGCAGAAACACCCTGTGCATCTGCCGTGCCGCATGGCTGTGCATGAGGACAGGCTCCCGTAGGGGACATCGATCCCATCGCAGAAGGGCTTCACGGCGAGTGTGGCTCCGTCGCTCAGCGTGCACCTGCCTGGGGGCACCCCGCAGCCCCCAGCACAGCGGTGTCACCGGCTGCCTCGCTCTTTTGCAGCCCACGGAGCCGTGCACGAGGACGCGAAGCAAAATTGGATGTGAAAGTTCTGCCGAAGCCAATTGAACGAAGGGTACGAGCGAGGAAAACGCGGTGTTTCCCCTCAGCTTGGTGACACCGGGCGCAGTGACTGTCACCTGCCCTGCAGATGTGGAGGTGGCTTCTGCAAAACCCCTGCACTTGTGAGGCTGTGGGAGCACCATGCCCTGTGACTTCACATAACATAAAGCCCTAGAAACACGTGAATTAGTACAAAAAAAACACATATAAGGTGAGAGATTTCTTTCCTTGCTATCAGGAAACTTCAAAAAAAAAAAAAAGAAAAAGGCGACCTGGCCCTGTGTAAGCATGGCTGTGATCTCTGGTGGCTGGGGGCTGACTTCTGGGCTCACCATCCTTCTCCTAAAGGCTGGTGAGAAGTGAAGAGCGGGTGCTCGGCGTCCCCCCAGGAGCTGGTGCTGCGGGCTCGCGGACGGAGCCCGTGGCACGGGGCTGCAGTATTCTTGAGAGGAAGGAGAGCGCGCACCATACTCGCCTGGGTCGATAGGGTAATCTTCAAGAAATCATTTTTTTACTGATTGCTTTGGATGATTTCCAGCAGGTTAATTACCCCAAATCTTTCTCCATTGGAGCGTGGCGGCGTTAAGCCAGCACCAGGGAGTCGGAAAGAGGGGGGGACGTGGAGGTGAGGCTGCTGGAGCGGGTGTCAGTGCCCTCATCAGCAGAACAAGGGAAGTTTTGAAATGCCCGAACTCAGCTCCTTTTGTGTTAAATGAGCAATCAGGAGCAGGTAATACTGGTCAGTAAGAGGTGAAGCAGGTGCTTCCCCACCCACACGGCCAGGCCAAGTGATGGAGGCAGCTTTTGCTCTTTCCCCACGTTCATGGGGCTGTGTCACTCCTGCATCGAGCACTTGGTTTGGGGGCATTTTGGTGTTTCAGGGTGGTTTCCTTCCTCCTCCTCCTTCCCTGCTCATCAGGAGCTGAGCTGCTCCTGCTTGGCTACTAAATCACCCGCGCTGCACTTTCCCACCCTCTGCCACAGAGGGGAAAGGGGGAATCAGAGTCTTGGACGCCGACAATTCTCTCTTATTGCCTTTGTATATTTTATTTATTTACTATAAACTGTTATAAGAAGGCCATCACCACCGCATCGCCATGACGTGGGAAATAAATGGCTTTTGGTTTTAAAAGCGTCGCTCTGAGCCGGGAGTCTGCGCGATGTTAATTTTTATTGCCAGAAGTAGCCATAAATTGATAGTTCAGAATTGCTGTAGGGGCTGTAATTAACTAGTTACTATTTCACCTCCAAAAGGAGCAATGTTTCACACTCTTACTTTTACTTATCTGGAATCAACCCCTGTCAACATCTGCTGAAGCCAGTATAAAGATTTATAGACCTTGGAGGTAAATATTGACTAATAGGCAGCTTGGCTTAATGTTCACCTTGAAGGACAATAAATTGTGCTATTGATTCGAAGCTAGATGTCAATATCTGCATTGTTGTAAACATTTTAATAAAATTATCTCCATAAAATATTCTCATTCTCCGGCCAGCCCGGTTGGTGCCTGGCAAGCGCAGCGGCATGGCGGTGCCTTGGGACCCGCGCTGGGAATTTGGACATCCAGAGCCCATGGGGAGACCAAAGCCATAATAGCGCAGCCCTGCTTAGTGCCACGGGGCTTGGAGAAGGGGCAAGGAGCTAATGTGAGGCCCAGCAATATCAGCGGCAGCTCTGCTGGGAGCCCTGTGTTGTGGGGAGGTGTTAGCGAGCTCCTCGGGAGCCGTGCTGTGCCACGCCGGCGAGGTTTTGCTAACGGCATCGCAGCAACGTTCAGCCAGGGAAGCTGGAAGCAACATGTCCCAGAGACCTGAACATGGGCACAACAGCGAGCCGGGGGACGGTGGCACGTAATTAATTTGGGAACATGTGTTCGCTTGCTGGTGAGTTATTATCTTGTCAGAGGCTCAATGGAAACAAACGGGTGGGAGGAGGCAGAGGGGAGACGAGTCGGGCCGGGAAAAAGAAGAGCAGCAAAGGAAGGAGAAAGGCAAGGAAGGAGGAATATGGATGTCTGGGCCCCCCGATCTCCCCACGCCACATCACATCTGCTCCGTGCAAGACCCCAAGCATTGCTCAGACATTTTTGAGGATGGCTTGGTTCTCTGTGCCAGAGCAGGATCTCACCTTGGTCTGGCTGGATCCTCCCATCCCCGCTCCCCCAGCACTGCAGTGACCACGCTCCTCTTCTCCAGGGGCTTTGCAAAACGTGGCCCCAACTGCTGCCTTGTGGATGGCAATCTTTCAAACGTACCAGCAGCAGCTGATCTCCACCACGCCACGCGAGAGCCGTCACTCGGTTATTTATACCGCTGTGCTTTGGGCTGCTCGCGGCCGTCTCTGGCGAGGCCGTGCTGGAGGCTCCTGAATGCCACACCAAATGCTGCCGCGCTTCCCAACTCTGCTAATGATGCGGGCCACTCGTTACGAGTCTGTCCGAGCTATTTTGCAGCTCTGGGCTGAGTTTTCCCCCTCCATCCTTTGTGGTTTTGCTTCCCCTACCCTGAGCCTTGGCTTTTACGGACAGCTGCAGAGTCATAGGGCTGCCAGAGGAAGCCCTAACTAATAGGTGATGTGATGTGTACGGCCATGCAGGGGGATGCAGGCTCTGGTTTTCCACCTCCCCTTCCCCTGCATTTCTCCCCATGCCAGGTTTTTGGCCCCTTGTCTGCCCCCTGTGCCCCCACTTTGCATCGGGTTAGTTCCTCAGCGGATGAGCGAGCTTTGTTCTTCGGAGCCGTCAGTGGCTGTTCCATTTCTGGCCTGTGTTGTGTTATTATTATTACTAATAATAATAATGGGTGCTAGCTGTGCTGGTTTTCTAGCTCCTGAGGAGATGAGAGAGCTCTGCCATTAATTCCTGCAATATTTCAGCCGCTAATTGTGCTCAGGCGGAGGCAGCCTTGAGAAGTTCCCGAAATCGGTTCAGGTTGCTCTGGGTGGCGATGGAGGCAGGGGGAGCAGTGGCTGGGGCGCTGATCCAGGACCCTGATGGCCTTGCATTGCCCTGGCTCCAGCCGTTTGTGCCCCGCGGGAGGACTGCACCACAATCCCAAAGGGCGTCATAAATGCGAGACCGGTCGGAGGAACAATCCCCACCCCAAATCCGCACTGGGATGGCAGGGTTGTGCCTTGCTCCTACGCTTCGGGAGCCGAGCTTCCCCCAAAGCAAAGTCTGTGTTCCCGTGCAACCCAGCATGTGGATAAATGTCCCTGCCCTGCCCCACCGGCCCCAGGGGACCCCGGAGGCCACGGTGACGAGTGCACCCTATTGCTTTCAATAAAGCGAGGTCTGCACTTACAGCCTGTGTTTGCTTCCCCCCTGCCCTGCTCCCCAGGTCCCCTCTATTTGTTTTTCCTTCCCTGGCAGTCACTAATGAATGAGGTTTGTCCGGATATCAACACGACCTCCCCATTGGAAGCATGGAAAAAACACAGAGGCCACAGAGCGGAGCGGAGCGGCAGTTGCTCGCGGTCTGTGCCTTCACCCCTCGACCGACGTGGGCACCGGCACGATCCAGCAGTGCCGGCTGCAGCAAAGCAACTTCATGGAGCTGCTTTTTTATACCCCAAAAAGCCCGTTCTGCGGGAGGTGATGGGAGGACGTGAGCCAGAGCTGCTGTTTTCCTCGCATACCGCGTTGATTTTTGAGCCCATTCATTTCCAGTGCTCTCAGCTGGAGCAGCGCATAACAAGCTGCATGGCTTCTCTCTTTATTTACTGCCACTTCCCCATCAGAAGAAGCTCTCGATATAAAACCCAAGAAGTGTTGGGTATCCTGTTCATTAAGCCCTCTGGCAGGCAGGCGCTGAAAGGAGACGAGACGAGACTTCCACGCTTAGCGTCTGCCCGGCCGGCAACGAACCAGGCACAAATCAGCTCCGGCACCGCGCGCTGCACGACTGCAGGAGCAATAAATATACAGGCATCTCGTGGCTGCACGGCTTCTGTGCCTGTGTGTGTAACCATCTCGGCTGGGCTGTGTGCACATATGTTTGAAGTCAGGCAGGAAAAGGAGAACACCGTCCCGCACCCACCCGGCACTGCCCGTTTTGCCAGTGCCCTGGGGCAGGGGTCCCTCCGTTCCCCTTTACTTTGCCCCCGGGTTCCTGGCACTAATGAGGCTGCGTCCAGCTCAGGGATGGTCTCCATAATGACTGAGATCCCACGCAAAGCATCGTGTTTTGGTAACTTTGAGGGCTCTCTGTGTCAGGGTCGATTACATAAAGCTGAAACCCCACGGGTGCCAATGCAAAGTGTGTCAGACCCTGAAACCCCAAACGCTCCGCGTCTCCGCAGGCCAATTACCAGGCACTTATTTCAGACTCCTGCACTCCGCAGACACAGAGGGAAAGCCGAGAGCCTTCATCTCTCAATTTCCCGAGCTTTTGCAGGTGCCAAGCTGACCCTCGCCGTTACTTTTACAAAGTCTTCTGCCGGGTAATGAAACATGCTCGGGCTGCCTTGCTCCCGGATCAAACCGCAGACGAGCACCACGGTTCGGCTACGGCGAGCGATAATTCTTGCCACGTGCGAGCCAGCTCCCACGCACTCGGGGAAGGGCTCTGAAGCAGAGAATTATCTGGGCCTTTGCATAAACCCGAGTCAGATTTGCACGCAGAGCATCTGAAGGCCACCGGCTGTGCCGTTATTTTATCAGCAGGCAGCGCTGTGCTACTGAGAAGCCGATTCTAGGTCAGCCATAAAAGTGATCTTTTTTTTTTTTTCCTTCCTTCTCCCTTTTTTTTTTTTTTTGCAGCCCACATTGCTGCAGGCCCAGTGGATATAAAACTGTAATTTTTGTGTCTCCAAAGGATATCGATTTTGGGGTAACGCCTTCATATCTTGCCCTTCAGTTGCGCTAAGTAGCGATGAGCTCAGCGGGTTTAACCGTGAGCCGCTCCGGTGGGATTTCAGCGCGGGGCTGAGGATGCAGGTGGACGGCAGCAATTCATCACGGCGGGCTGCACAGGAAAACTCGTGTCACCCCTTTCTGGAGTTCATGGGATGGGGATGGGACACGGGGCTGCCTTCCAGGCTGGGTCAGCACAGGACAGAGTGCTGCTCGAGCACGAGGGGGCTTCGGTCAGGTTGCAGAGTGCAAGGAGAAGGCAGGGTGGGCTGGGGATGGAGCAGGGGATGGAGAAGGGGATGTGCAGCACCCTGGGGCTGCCTGATGCCAAGGCAGCTGCTGCTGGTGCAGGCTGTGAACGGCCCCGGTGTGAGCTGGCAGGGGTGACACATGGGATTTGAGCATCAGGATCTCAGCAGGGTGCTCGCTGCAGGAGTTGGCCCAGTGTAGCCGTACGGTGGCATTTGAGAAAATGCATCGGTGCTGGCTCAGGCCCTACATGCAACCCCCATTTAGGTGCGTGTTGAAGGCAGCCACCTCCACAGGTGGCGGCGTGTGACTGCGCTATTTCCGTACCACGATAAGAGCAGCTATAAAAGTACAAGCCGGTGGGACACGGGCAGCGTGCGCCCCGCTGGGATCCTCCCGTGCCTGCGTTTTGCATGCACGTGTCGGGAGCAGGATGCACCCAGTTGATGGGCCAAGCACATGGAGCCACCGCAGCACGCACACCGTGGTCCCCGGGTGGAAGCGAGGGCCAGGATGGGATCGCCCGGCCCCGTGGCCAAGCTCAACGTGTCCCCAGGGAGCGGGGACCTGTGCCCGGCCTCGCTGCCATTGGCACTCACTCCCAGAAACAGCTGTCCAGAGCTAATTTATTTCCTAATGCTGCAGCAATGTTAATTTATAAATTACACTGGTAATTCAAGCTATTATTAATTTCAGATGGTGTAGGGCAAGCCTAATTAAAATATGACACCAATTGCCACACATATGTACCAAGGACTACCGTTTAAAATTTATAGGAATATTAAGTGTGACACCGGTCTCGGAGATGCTTCACGCCGTAATTATCGCGTCTCAGCTGCAGGAGATCTGATAAAGGCGATGGGGAGGTGTCGAGGAAAGGAAGAAGATGCCCCCTCCCCATTTGGGGCTGTTTAAAACCCGCTCGTGCTGTCGGTTCGCGGGCGAGCTGCGCTTCTGCAGGATGTTTAGCAGCCACGTCCTAATTGCCGCGTTTCCTTTCTTAACTCGGTGCCTGCTGCAAGGCTGCAATCTCCATCAGCCCAGCGACTATCGCAGCCCAGCACCTGTGCCTGGCCGGCTGGGCTGCTGCTTCAAAGGGAAGCAGGCGCAGGGGATGTAAGGTGCAGGACAAAAGGAAAAGCTGCTGCTTGCATCTGGCCGGGTTTGAGTAAAGCAGGAGCTGGGGGAAAAGATGGGGTGGGCGCATGGTGGGTGCTCGAGAAAGCTGGATGGTGTTGAGCCTGGCGTGGCATGGGGAGAGGGACAAAGCCTTCCAGGTGAAGGGCGGTGTTGGTACCAGAACTGATGGGAGAAAGCTGGCCGTGAGTTAAGTGAAGCTGAAAAATTAAGGAGAGGTTTCTGTGGAGAGCACGGAGAGCCTGACCACCTCCAGGCAGGAGGGTGGGGTGGGATGAGCCGGTGTGGGCTTGGCAAGGACCACCCTGCCTGTCCTACACACACTGGGGACAACGTCCTCAGCAAGTGATGCTCTCAGCAGCGCTGGGGCCAGTGCAGGGCTCCAGATCTCGCAGGCACCTTCCTGGCAGGGAGGTGTAGGACTCACAGTAGGTCCTGGGGCTGTGCGACACGGTCACTGGTGGGCACAGGCTCGCCGCGTCTCCCCTCACAGCCCAATCCCTCTGTCCCCGCAGCCGTGGGCTTCATCAGCGAGGACGAGTACCTGGAGATCACGGGCATCACGCGGGAGCAGTCGGGCGAGTACGAGTGCAGCGCCTCCAACGACGTGGCAGCGCCTGTCGTCCAGCGAGTCAAAGTCACCGTCAACTGTGAGTAGCCTCGGGGCTTTCTGGGGACCGGCCATGGGATGGGGCCACCTTGTCGCACCCTGGGGGGCTGGGGACGTTCATGCTGGGCAAACCCTGCCTTTGGCCCCGGTGCCGAGGCTGGCGGTGGCAGGTTTCTGAGCAGGTGGCGTTTTGCCCTTTTCTTCCCCTTTTTTCAAGCTCTTTTTTTGTTTTCCACCTCCTCCTCAGCTGTCTCCTTCAACCTGGGTTTTCCGCCCATGGTGAGATGCTGTGCTGATAACCTCCGGGGAGAGGAGAGAAGTGAGCAGTAAATAGGCATTTTTTCGTTTCTAAAAAAATATATATGAAAGAAAGAGCAAGGAAGAAAGCAGCACTGTTTGTGCTCAGAGGCAGAGCTGAACATCCTCCCAAACTCCTCTCTGGCCACCCCTTGAGGTGCTGGGCATCAGCACAGGGCCACATCTGGTGCTGGAGAGCCAAGGAGCTCCAGTGGAGCAAGGATGTGCTTTGGGTCCCCCTGCCAAACCCCCCAGGAAAAGAAGTGTGAGAGTAACAGGAGCTGGGCATGGGCTCGGAGATGATTTTTCCTGCTGGAACATTGGGAAAGAAAAGGGAGGGAGAGGAGAGGGGTGGGAGGCACCAACCCCCGGCTCCCGTCTTCCCCGCAGACCCGCCGTACATCTCGGACGCGAAGAGCACCGGGGTGCCGGTGGGGCAGAAGGGCATCCTGCTGTGCGAGGCCTCCGCCGTCCCCTCTGCCGACTTCCAGTGGTACAAAGACGACAAGCGGTAAGAGCCTGGGGGACCCGGGTGGCTGGGGAGGGGGCACACAGACCTCCAAGCACCGGCAGCTTCGATTTTGGCAAGATGCTGGGGGCCAAACGGGCTGGTGGCGGCGTGCACCGGAGGGCAGGAGCATCCCCAGGCAGGTTTTGGTCTCCATCTGTGCTGGCAGGGCGTGCATCGCTGCTGCCCACGCCTCCGGATTTGGGTAAATCCCTGCCTGGGGAAGCGTGACAGCAGAAATTGGTATCGGCAGCGCGAAGCCGAGCAGTTAGGAGCGGATGGAAACATTCATCTTTATAATGCGTGGTGTCGGGCAGAAGGGCGGCGTCAGCCCCTGTCTGTTGGAAGGGCAGGAGAGATGTGGTGACACGGGGTTTGTAACACCCCGGGGCTGCTCACTGCCGTGCCCGCTGCCCCATCACCTCCCCTTGCCGTGGGAAGGTGTGGGATGTCCTCTGGAGCTGGGGGGACCGGGCAGCCCTTGGGGAGAGGGAAGCTGGGCAGGACAGGGCAACAGGGAAAACAGCATGAGCTGCTTTCCTGACACCGTCCCCATCAACCTTCTCCACTTCTGCTCTCCTCCCAGGCTGGCTGAAGGCCAGAAAGGGCTGAAAGTGGAAAACAAGGCCTTCTTCTCCCGGCTGACCTTCTTCAACGTCTCCGAGCAGGACTATGGCAACTACACCTGCGTAGCCTCCAACCAGCTAGGGAACACCAACGCCAGCATGATCCTCTACGGTGAGCGGGGCCGAGGGAGGGGGCCGGAGGGGCACGGCTTCACCGAGCGACCACCAACATGCAGGACCTGCAGTGGGAAACCAGGGATTTGGGGGGAGAGGTGTGCTTCCTGCTTGTCCTTTCTAGCCCAGTGCATGGGTTGGAGACTCACGACTTGGGTTTTTTGTGTGCCACTGCTTAGAGGTCTTGGGCATCTTTTTGGCATCTGCCATCAATGTGAAGTTAAGACCTAGCATCATCTTGCTCTGATGAATGCCCAGAAGAGGCTTTTCTTGAGAGCATCCCCTGGTTTTAGTTTTGGGAGGAGAGGTGGCACGCAGCAAGGTGCCCAGGCATCATCCCCCCTCTGCCATGCCATGCCATGGCCATGGGGACATTTCCCTGCAAGGGACACAGGACAGGCGACCCTCACTGCTGAATCCCATTGAGAAATAGGGCTTAGGGACCTCTGTCCTCTCCCAGCTTCAGCCCCACTGTTGTCCTCATCCTTGCCACCCATCTCTTTCCCCAGCCTGTCCCAGGCTCGCTTTAGGTTTGCAGCAGCCGGTGCAAAGCTTGTCGTTGTCACCCCTTCCATGTCACGTCCTGTTGGGGACACCAAGGGGGAAGCCCGGGAGAGCACCCATGTGGCAGTCGCGTGGTAACAGGGACCACAGGTGACATTAATCCCAGCCCACGTTAGACAAATCCCACAGCGGTGGGAGGTTGGAATTAGTCTGAGAGGATTTGATAGGAAGCACCAACCTGCTATGGCCTTGAGCTCTCCTGGCACTGCAAGCCCTCTCCTAGCATGCCTGAATTATTTAATGAAGCCCAGAGGCTAAAAGAAACCCCTCTTCGGTAGGAGAGAGAGGGCTGCAGCGGGACCCCGGTGTGCCCAAAGGGGCAGGCTCAGCTGGCTTGTAGGCGTGCAGTGATTTGAGAAAATAAATACAAGGAAAAAGAAAATAACAATTAACGCCTTGTGGCACTGGGGCAGCAGGAAGGGTGTCTGGAGAAGTGGTCGTTCTGCTGCTGTCCTCCTGCATTTGTGTGCCCATTGGGTGTCTTCTGGCTTCGTGTACGTGCGTGGGAAGCTGTTCTGGATCAGTGCGAGTTTGTGCGGTGCCTGGCCCTGCGGGGTTCACAGGGCATTTTGGTGCCATTCGTCATCTTTTTGCAATGGCAGTGTAAAGTGGGGTGTAACCCCCAAAAGCTATATTCTGCCCCCCAAAAGCTGTGTTCCCCCCCCCAAAGGTGGGGGGGAACCGTAGCGCAAGGTGCCCAGGGTCCCCAAATTTGTGGGCGCTCATCCTCATCTCGTGTCGGTGCCGGCTCTTGGGTTGTGCTCCCCGAAGTGAGGGCGAGTTCCTGTTGCTGATGCTCAGGTCTGTGCCCGCAGCCCCCGTGTAGCTCTAACCTTGGGTGTTAATGAGCACAGCCATCGTTTTTTTTTTTTTTTCAGGAAAAAAATCGGTGCTGTAAGTGACAGACATTAGCATTGTTACCTGGCTGTTAAAGCCATCATTAGGGTTGCTTAGAAACTATCTCAGCTTCTTCCCCAGCGGGCTTTCTGGTAATTGTTGTCCAATGACCCCATTTTTCAGGAGGGGGACAGGACACCTCGGGGCCACATGTTTCTGCTGGCACCATCCCTCCCCAAATTCCCACATAGCCACGGGCACCTGTGTTGGCTTCCAGGCTGCTGTCTCCTTACGGGGGTACAGGATTAAAATCTCAGGTATCCTGGGACCTCATACAAGGGCTCACGCTCCCACTTCCCCCAGTTCTTTAATTTGGGGACTTTGCTGATGGCTTCGTGACAGCTGCCCATTATTTGGGTTCCCATCTGCTGAAGGTGTTTGGTGTAAGGGACGTGGGATGTGAGAAGGTGTCGCACAGGAGCCTCAGCATGGCACAAGCCCTCCTGAGCTGTGTCGGTCTGAGCGGTCATCCCCCCAGGGAGGGAATTTGGAGCACGTGTCATTTCCATGAAGCTGGCTCAATGAGCCCTTCCCTCCCGTTAATCGAGTCCCCTCTGGGGCTCCCCAGGATACCCTACCCTACTGTGGCCTGGAGCAGGGGACACGGAGGGACGGTGACGGGCAGGATGTCCCCATCACCTCATGCTGGGGGCAAAATCCCCCTATAATTCCTGCCCGTAGCTGCATTTGCTGGTGTGTGTCTTTATTTTTCATAGCAAAAGCAGAAATAAAAACCAGGTGCAATGGGTGCGCTACCTGTTGCAGGAGAAACGTCTCATCCGTGTGGTTTTGGGGACAACTTTGTGCACATCCCCTCTTCCCTGAGGCTGAGCGAACCCTTGGGGGCTTCCTCCCCCAAACACAGCTTTAATCCACGTTGGTGCAGTGCCTTGTGACTGACGCCAGCACAGAATACATCTTGTAATCCTTTTTTTAATCTATTTTTTTCAGGGAGGTCAACTGGTGCTTTATCTAACGTGTAGCGATTCTTATTACGGGCCTTCCACCTAATTCAGTGGCTCATTTGATGCTGTCTTTAATGTGATGAAGTGCTGTGAAATCAAATAGTTTTCTTGAGTCGGGGAAAAAAATAAAAGCCCACTCCTGCTCCCCTTTCGTGCAATCCGTGTGGATTCCCAGAGGCTGCTTTTGTACTAACCCCCCCCCCCGGGAAGCCCCCTCGGTGTCCCGAGGTGAGCAGGGCTGGATTCGGGTGGCAGCACCGCACGTGCTGCCCCGTCCGCTCATCTTCCCCACGCCGAGGGCAGGCTGGGCGAAGCGTCTCGAGCCTGCCACTGCCCCTGTGCCTTAACCTTGCCTTGTTCTTTGATTTTTAGAAGAGACAACAACCGCTCTGACACCCTGGAAAGGTCAGTAACCCGTGCCCCCGCAACGCCAGCGCTCCCCCTACTCCGTTTCCCCGCGGGTCCCTGCGGCTCCCGCCCCCCATCCAGCGAGTGCCTCCCCCAAAACCCCACTGCTCCGGCTCCTGTGGCGATCATTTTGGGGCTGCTCACGGCTTCCCCGTTGCTGCTTTAGTGTAGCCACCCTGGGTTTAGCAGCTCTCCTGTCTCTGTCCCTCCTGCTAGACTAACGTGGCCACCTCGGGCCACCGCCGCATGCCGCGTCCCCTCCTCTCTCCTCCCTGTCTCTAGGGCGCAGGCAGGGATGGCTTTGTGGTCCTATTGCCCCGTGTCGCTGTGTTGCAGCCGGTCCTTCTTCCTCTGGGATGCTTCTAGTGCCGCTTTAGTGCCTTTCTTCCTGGGATGCGGCAGGGTGGGCAACGTGCTGCTCTTCCTTGCATCAGCAGCCCCGGGGCAGCGGGTGCTCCCGCCGCCTCCCGCCCCATCTTATCGATCGATCGATCGCTCGGCCGGGTCCTCGGGACCGGTGTCATCTCCATCTGGGGCTCGGTAGCCACGTGGCTTTGTTCGTAACGCGGTTAGCGGCCGGCCGTCGGGATGACCTCTAGATGTCGGGAGGGATTGGAGATAGCGCGGCGCGGGGGCTGCTCTTGTCCCCAGATCGTCCCCGGAGCCTGGCTGCTTGGGGCCCGGAAGGTTTGGGGCTTTGGGGCAGCTGTGTGAGGTGTCTGTGGGTGGACCCCTAATGGTTAGGGGTCCAGTAGGGCTGCAGAGAGAGGGCACACGTCCCAGGGTCTTGAAAGTGAGGGTTGACTTGACCTGCTGGGTGGTCCCACTCGGGCAGGACAATTTGGGGTGTTTCAGCAAAGAGCCACTGGGTTGGGCACCCTTCTCCATGGCACACCGAGCTCCTCACCCGGCTCTTCTCGTTGCTTCTCCCACCGCCCTCCTCACCCACCTCGTCCTGCCCTGACGGTGGGGGCAGCGGGCACAGAGGTGGCACTGGTGGGGCACGGAGTGGCTCTGGGGGGGCCGCGTGCCACCGGGCACTGGGTGCGCTGCTGCTGCTGGGTGGTTTGGGAGTGCTGGGTGAAAGCTTCTGCCAAACTTGGAGGTGATAAACTCAAAGAAAATTCAGAGGAGGCCCCTTGCAGAGGTCTCTTTGCGGTGCCACATCCAGGATGGGCTGGGGAACCGGGACCAGGATGGGCTCCACGTCCCAAACCCAGGGGATGGCTGCAGGCGGGGACCTTTTAGCGGCCACCCCGCTACGTGCAATAACACCGGGGTCCCAACCAGCATTTTCTTGTCTTCCCTTGCCTTCCCTGCTCGGTGGCTAACGCCACGGGTGTTTCTCGCCCCCCTGCAGGCCCCGGTGCAGTGCATGATGGCAACAACGGCGCGTGGCGGCGAGGCGGCTGCGCCTGGCTGCTCGCCCTGCCGCTCGCCCAGCTCGCCCGCCTGTTTTGATCCCCGAGCCGGCCCCGCGGAGCGGCGACGACCACGGCCAGCGAGCGACAGCAGAAAGGAGAGGAAGAAGATGTATTCACTGTTTCCGAAAATAATCATAAGAATTGAGAGAGTGTCCGGCCAGGCCTTCTGGGGGAGGGGGAGAGAGGAAAAACACGCAAAAAATACAAAGTGAATTTGAAAAGGAGGAAAAAAAAAAAAAATTATCCAAGGCTTCCTGCTGAAGATGCAACGCGACTGAGTCTTTTTCTTTCCTCTTAATTTTTTCACCCACCCCTTTTCCTCCCCTGTTTCGTCGTTCTCTGCCACGGGCCAGCGCGAGGACGGGCCGGGTGCAGCGCCGTCCCCCCCGGTCCCCTTCGCCATCCCCGCTCGCCCGGGGCCCCTCCGTCCGGATGCGCAGGTTTTCTTCTTCGCCGAGATTTCCCCGTCTTCTCATGGACCGTGCCGCCATTTGTGTTCCAAAATATATATATATATATCCACATATACATATATATATATGTATAGATATATAGATCTTCAACAGCTACCACGCCGCCACGAACGGAAAGGGAGGAAGGAGACCGGTGCCGAGCCACGCGTTCATCGTACCCCACGCGGACATCGTGAATGATAAGGGATTCTGAGTCACGGTTAATTTTATTAATTATATTTTCTGATACGAGCCTAGAACTCTTAGTTCCTAAAAAACAAAAACGCAAAAAAAAAATAAAAAAAGAAAGAAAAGAAAACCAGGAGCTGGGGAGCAAGCGGAGAGGAGAAGTGTGTTCAGCGAGGAGGTTTGTGCCGGCTCGTCTGCAGGCGAGGAGCTCGAAACGCCCAAGAACCGCGGCCGGCCGAACAGTTCCTCTGGCAGCGTTGCCAAAAACGCCGAGGGAATGGGCGATGCTCACCGCACATCACGGCGGAGGGAGACGCCGAACCTTTTTATGGGATATATATATACAGTATATATAAATATACATATATATATATAATTTTTTTTTTTTTTTGGTTAGCGTTCTAGCCACGGTTCCCAGCAGGGTCCTTCCGCTGCCATTACTGCATGCTGTATATGGAGTTAGGTGTGTATTGGTCCTCCACGAGACGAGAAGAGGTTCTCGGGCCACGCGTGCCCAGGTCCCGTCGCCTTTCCGCCCTCGGGTGCCGGGGACGAGGGGACGCGGGCGCCCACGCAGGGTCCGGGCCCCTCTCCGGCGCCTTTCGCCACGCGGCCCCAGACCTTGGCGGTGGAATAAAGCGAACCGAGGGATGGACATAGATCTAGATCTATATAGCTCAGTTTTATATTTATATATATATATGTATATGTGTGTGTGTGCGTGCGTGTGTGTGTGTATATATATATATATATATATAAAAAAAAGAAGGCGAAGCGATTGGCACCCGCCGCCGAGCCATCGGCCAAGCTCCGAGACGCGGGACAACTTGACTCGCTTTATTTTTCGCGGGGGTCTCTCCTGCGCTTTCTTTTCCTCCTTTGGTTTCCTTTCCTTCTCCGGGGGCGCGCGGCGGGGCCCGGGCGCGGGCGGGCGGCGAGGGGGCTCTCTCTGCCTCTATCCATTAAAACGATTGTTCCATGTGGCCGCTCCGTCTGCTTGTGGTGCTCTTTGCCCCCGCGCTGTTGGGCACGGGGAGGGATGGAGGGAGGGAGGGAGCACCGAGACGGGTGGCCCCGGCGCGGAGAGCATCAGAGGGACAGCACCCGACCTCGATGTTGAGCCCGGGCGTGATGCCATCACAGGTAAGACTTCGGTGAGTAGAGGTTATGGATGCGCCTCTGCCCTGTTTGCTCCCCGCTCTGGTGGGAACAGAGGGGTCCCCACCTTATGTGGGCTTTATCCCCGAAGGATGTGGTTTTGGCAGGGGGTGAAAAGGCGTTTGGCTAGCACGCGTTGCCCAGTGAGAGGCATTTAATTTTTGTGTCGGGACAGGACGGATGGGTGCAGGCAGCTTTCTGCATCCCAGGGGCACGACGGCACAGGAGGATGTGACAGTGCCAGCCAGCCCAGCCCCACGCAGCATGCTGGAGCCCTGGTGGTGGCCTTGCCTTGCAGAAAGTCTTGTGGCCAGGTTTGTCATTGCCAGCAGCTGTGTTTGAGCCTGTCCTAGGGGAGGAGAGGCTGGAGGGAGCTGTGCTTGTCCGTTGGCTCTCGGGCAGGGAGAGCTGGCTATGTTAGAGCAAGTCTGGGAGGAGAGGGAGGGACCTGACCCTCCTCCCAAGGACGGCTATGGGGCTAATGGGGCCCCTTCCTCCCTTTAGTCTTGAAATTTTGAATTTTTTGGTGCTCTAGCTGAGAGATCAAACAGTATGTGGTGCCAGGGTTTGAGTGATAAGGTGGGGGGAGAGAGAGAGAAAGAGATGCTGGTTTATGGATGCATTTATGTGTTTATTTATTTACATATTTATTTGTGTCTCTTGATGGTGGATCAATGTCATGGCCTGAAATGTGCCCTCGGTCCCTCTGGATGTAGCTGTGGTCCTGGTCCTTAGGCACTGGCCAGGTGTCACCGAGGGCTGTGGGGTAAATCCCCCTTGTCCTGCGAAGGGAGCCCGCGGGTGCCTTACAGCCGGGCTCGGTGTCGGGGCCGGCTCCGTGGGTCCCTGTGCCCGGCTGCAGGAAGGGGCTGTGCCACCTCCCTGGCGTTTGGCGATGCAGCTGAGCGGTTGTGATGTGCTTTGTCTGACCTGGTGCATCACGTGTCTGTAGATTTGTTGCTCCGCTGCCAGCAGCCTGGCAGAACTGGCACGGGGAATGGGAAGGATTAGCGAGGCTTTCCTTACACCACGCTGGGAGCCAACTTGTGCTTGTGCTGGTCAGGACAGGGGTTTATTGCTTGTACCGCAGCCCTCTGCAGAGCTCCTGGCCAAACCACCAGGAGGCTTCCCCCCTCCAGGGCCAGGCTGGGCAGGGCTCACCCAGCTCGGGACAGCAGAGGCCAGGCCGATGCGAGCAGTCTCGTGTGGCCAGCGGGGTCCAGCAGGGATGGGAGCAGCGCTTCTCCCTCATCCAGGGCTGGGAGGCCAAATCCGAGTCAGTGGGATGTCTGCGGTCCACAGGCAGGAGGTGAGCACCACCTCCGAGGCACCTGCAGATGTACCGGACCCGTCTTGGGTCTGCTGGTTCTGCGTGGGGCTTGGACACCCTCTGCGCTGGTGCTGTGCGCTGGTTTCGTGTCACACGGGTTGTGGTGCTGTTGTCTTCTTGTAAGAGGTACGCTGGGGTCTCGGGCTGCCAGTCGGGATACAGGGAGGAGGGGGACGGTGCCATCCATCACGTCACCTGTAGCTGGACCAGTGCTGAGCGTGGTCAGGGCGAGCTGCACCTCCACCGCCCAGCTCGAGGTGAGCCTGGGGGAGCCGTGGTGGTGCCCCAGCCACAATTCCTTTGGCTGTGGGGTGGTCCTCCCATCCCAGACCCCTCTCCCAGGGAGGACAGCGTGTTTTGGGCACCACTTACCTTTCCCAGGGAGCAGCTGAGGTGTCCCCACTGTATGGGGCCGTGGTGGCTCGTGGAGGTCCCCTGATGGAGCCGTTTGCTCTGTTTGCAGGTGAGAGACCCCGTGATGGGTCAGGCATCGCCCTGCAGCCCCCAGTCCCCCCCACTGCCCCAGCGAGGTGCACTGCTCCCCAGCAGCCTCCCCAACACGTTTGGCTCTGGGACATCAACCCTGGGATCCGTTCTTTCCAGGCTCTCTGGAGTGAAGGGGTGGTTGGCACATCCCAGTCGACGTCAGGGTGGTGGGATGGAAGCTGGTCCCGAAAGGCGCAGGTCCTGTCTCCTCCTGGTCCTGGCTGCCTTTGTCCATTGATGAAGACCAGTGTCTGTGTCTCGTGGCGGCAGAGCTCGGTAGGATCAAAGCATCGTTAGGAGCACTTCATCTGCGGAGGCGTCCCTGGCGCAGGGGCAGGTTGCTGTGTCAGAGCAGGTGTTGTTACAAGGTGGTGAGGACAATGCTGAGGTGGCACAACCGCCAAAAGGAGGAACCTGATGAGGCTTCTGCAGAAGGTAGGTGAGCGAGCAGAGCAAAGTCCTTCCCCAGCAGGACTCCATAAGGTACGTGCATGTCCACGGTGCAGGTCCCATGAGCAGAGCTGCGAGGACATTTCCTTGGGGAGATGCATCCTCTGGTGCACAACTGGCTCAGGGACGGGGGCAAGGGAGGAGCTGAATGGCAGCAGGGCAGAGAGCAAAGAGCCAAAGAGAATCAAACAAACCATGGGGCTGGAAGCAGTGCCGGTACGGGGATCATTTGGGAGCGGAATGAGGTTACAACAAAGTGTGGGTGAGGCTGCAGAAGGCACGGAGGTACCGGCTGCTCGGGAGCCCCGCTCGCTCCCCACGGCACGCGCGGTCCGCGAAGCAAAGCCCCGAGGGTACAAAGTTCGTCAAACTTTATTGATACACTGCACAATCACAACCATCTCTTATTCTTGCCGAATTAGAAAAGGTTACAACTACAATGTAACATGCACAAATCTCAGGTAGTATAGCCACCCTTGGAATACAATGATCGACGGAAACTCAAGACCGCGCGTCCTCGCCGTCGGGCGCCGGGGGCGAGCCGTCCGGCCGCGGCACGCGGAGAGCGGCGGTCGTGCGGGGCTCTGCCACCCGGCCGCGCGGCGGGGCGACGGCCTCGGACAGCCAACACGTTCCTCACAACTGCACGTTACATGGCACGAGAAAGTCGAACGCCGTCCCGACGGAGGAGGACAAGGAAGCCAGCCCAAACCGACCCGGGGAGGAGAAGGACGGGGAGCGCGGGGCAGCCCCGGTGCCATTTCGTCCGGCCTCGGGGCGTCTCGTAGTCGTCACCTCTTGTCTCTGAAATGCCACAGCCCTTTGGCCTCGTGTCGGGGGCTAGTTCTGCGGTTCTTCTGCGGGGAGAGGGAGAAACAGGGCACCGGAGCGGCGTGCCAAGCGAGGGCCGTGCACCAGAGGACACCAGCTGGGGGTTGCGGGGGCTCCCCCGGGGCTGCACGGGCACGGGATGGGGCACAAGGGGGTGCCGGGGCGGCACGGGGCCATCACGCGGAGCTGCAGACCAGCCCTGGCGTTGGGGTGACGCTGCTGAGCACCTCCTGCACCCCAGGGATGTGTCTGGAGGCCCCAGCAGCAGAGGGCTGAGCAGGGGCCACCCGCTCGGCCGGGGCCAAGCGTGGTGACGAGCAGGAGCGCCGCAGGGCAGCCAGCCCCTCTGGATGTCCCCCGTGGTTTTGGAGAGCTGGGAGATGAAGCTGCCAGGTAGGACTCGAGGGGGTTATGCCTAGTTCCTTGCGGGTGATGTGTCACTGCGGCGGTGGGAGAACATTTGCATGCTTCTGCCTTGCTTCGGGTGGGAGAGGGGTCACTTCTTCTGCAGGTTGATTGGCTGGGGTGAGGCTTGGGGGAAGGACGTGTGGGCCACTGTGCCAGCTGGAGACAGTGCCACCCACCTCCGTGACAGTGCCCAGGGCCATGGGACCGGACTGCTGCTCGTGCTCCTTCCCAGGATGCTGATGGAGAACGTACCAGAGCCACAGGGACCACAAGACATGGAGGTGATCAGCCCATTCCTTGCCGTGCCGCACCCCTGCCCATCAGGTAAACCAGAGGGGTGCCCAGGCCACATGGGGTTTGTGGCTGAGCCGTGGTGCACACTGAGTGTCCCAGGTGCAGGGCCCTGCATCCCTTCAAGGTTCTGTAGCTGCCACTCCTTTCGCAGTAGCATCGCACGTGTGCTTGTTTGCACGGGTCCTGGGCGGCCCGTAAGAGACCAGGGATGAGGCCAGGGCACTGCCGCATGGAGGACAGGAATGCTGTGGGGTCTGTGCCAGGCTTTCATTTCTTTTCTGTGGGCTAGAAAGCAGGGCAGGGTGGCGAGGAGGTTTCAGCAGTGGCAGCGTGTGCATGGGAACGATGCGCACACGGCCGCAGCTGTTGAGCCGTCTTTAGAAGGGAGAAGAAACGGAGAGAAGTGGGGGAGGCATCATTTCCTGGGGGTGTCGGGGTGTGTGCTTTCTCGGCGTTGTTTTGTCCCTGTGTTGTTGGCACTTTGTCCAGTGCCAGCCGTGACATTTCTGGAGCAGAGTAGGCGGGTCTGTCCCCGGAGCACGGACCCAAAGCTTCCCATCCCGGAATGGAAGCAAGGCTCGGGGTTTCTCTGCATACCAGGTGAGGGGGATCACATAATGGGGTGCCATCAGGCACTGGGGGCTGTAGGCAGGGAGCTGACACGGCCCCTGTGGGGTGACCACTGTGTGTGGAAGAGGAGAGAGCTGAAGGCTTGCAGGAAGCAAAGAGTCTGGCTGCATGGGTCGGTGTCCGAGGAGCCTCCAGCAGAGAGGGTCAGCAAACAGCGAACTGGGGTCTCCAGGAGCATCCTTGTCCTTGTTGTGCAGGTGCAGCAAATTGATGGCCATAATTTTTCCAGTGGAGCCTGAGCTGCCTCTGACCAAACACCGTGGCCTCTGCTCAGGCAGGGGCACGGGCACAGTGTGTGAGCAAAGGCATCGCAGAAGCCGAAGCCCCAGGGTCGTTTCCTGCAGCTTCAAGCTGCCTGAACAATGGGGGAGGTCGTGGCAAGGAGCCCTCGGGGAGATTTGGATTAGCCACTGGAAAGGAAGGGACCGCTTGGCCCCAGCCCCCCGGGTGCGCACCGGTGGGACAGGAGTGGTGGAGCCGTCGCGGTGGCCGTGCTTGTCACCTGGTGCCTTCCTCTGTTGGTTAGTGCCTCCTTCCAGCTGTGGGCCTGTGGTTGAGCCAGTGGCTGTAAATGCCATGAGCATCTCACGTAGCCCTGGTCCACAGAGCCTCCAAACAAACACAGGGACGGTGTCAGGGCCACATCCAAGCGGTAGGTCCACGTGTTGTGGGCAGGGGTCTGGAGCAAAGCAGAGACCTTGGTGACCCCTAGGACTTGCTCCCAGGAGGGCAGCCTTGTCCTTACAAGAGTACAGTGGGCATGATGTTAGCTGGGAGTGCAGTGGGAGGTTCGTGGTCCTTCAGGGACTGAGCATCGCCCCTCGCTTGGGTCGTGCCAGGGGAGGCGGCTGGAAAGGGTCGGTGGGCATCACGGCTGGGCCACATCCTCGGGCAGTCAGCAGGGACAGGGCAGTGGGGCCGTGGTGCTAGAGGGGAGCATTAGGGGCCGGAGAAGTGAGGAGATGGTCAGGGAAGAGCTTTGGTGGTGAGAAATCACATTCAGGACCGAAAAGGCGCAAGGCAGAGACGCGGGGCTTCAACTCTGGGGTCTGTTTGGGCGCAGGTGGCTTGACGCAACGACGAGATGGACATCCCCGGTGAGCGGTCCAGGCGGCCCCCGCCGTGCCGCACCTGTGTCGGACACGATGCCACCAAAATGCCTGCCAGGCGGCAGCGGGGAGCCCCGTCCACGCCAGACCACATCCCCGGGGCACATCAGCCGCAACCGGCTCGGCGCAAAGAGGGACGAGGCAGCGGGCAAGGCTCGGCACGGCATCGCCCTGCGCGGCGGGCGGGCGGGCGACGGTGGCGGGTGACAGTCTTGGTGGCACGTGGTGGGGTCTGTACAGCGTAACCAGCGGCGAGAACGATCCCGGCACGTGGGAGACGCGGCCGTCCTCGGCCTCTCGGCGCCGTTCCCCGTCCTCCGGCGCGGCGCCCGTCCGACGGAGAGGAGTCCCCGGGCGGCCGTCCCGGCGGGCCGAGCCCGCGGCGGGGCAGAGGCGCGGCGGGGCCTCCCGGGACCCTCCGCTCCCTTATCAAAAGTCGAGGAGGAGGCGAGCGAGGAGGGCGGCCCAGAGGCAGAGGCCGGTGGCCACCCGGGATGCCGCGTTGCCGCCGTCGTGCACCGCTCCGGGCCCTGCACGGGGGAGAGAAGAGGAAGAGGAAGGACAGCGTTAAGGGCGGTGGAGAGAGGACACGGTCATGTCATCATGCAGACAGGAGCCCTGTCGTCCCCTTGTGTCCCCATCCCCTTGGTGGGCAGCACATGGGCTGGCAGGAGGAGATGAAGCCCCCATTTGGGGCAGCAGGAAGCCTGCAAACGTGCCACGTGGACCCCACACATCCCCATTGCCCTGCCTGGGCCCTTGGGGCCATAAGGGTCCCAGGATTGCCCAAGGGCTTTGACCCAGGGCTGGGAAGGGGCAAGGAGAGGAGCCCTTTCCCTCTGTCCCTCCCTCTCTCAGCTGTCGCTCTCACCATTAGCCCTGTGCATGTTTCTCGCCCCTCTCAGTGGGATCTTCAGGGCTTGCTCCATCCTACACATCACCAGGCCAGTCCCATAAACAAGCAGCTGGCTCTGCTCCGTGCTGATCTGCTCATAGCCACCACCTGCCTTCCTTGCCACCCCAAGCTGCAAAAGCAGGAGCACTTACCGTACAGGATGATGCTGGCATTGGTGTTGCCCAACTTGTTCGTGGCCACACACGTGTAGTTGCCGTAGTCCTTCTCCGAGACGTTGAAGAAGGTCAGCGTGGACAAGCGGCCCTTGCTCTCGATCCGCACCCCCTCCAGCCCGTTCGCTAACCTGCAGGGAGTGGTGGATGGCGCTGCTCAGAGCCCCAGATGGGGCAAGAAGAAAATAAAGCCCTCCTGGCCCACCACCACGTGCACTCAGACCCCAACCAGCCCCACAGGAGCCACCCCTTCACCCCACCATGCCACCAGAAGCACACTTCTCGCTCCATCCCCAGCCCACCTTCCTCCCCGGGATGTCCCGGCCACATCCCCACCTTCCCAACCTGTGCCACCATCCCTGGAGGAACGACCCCAAGACCCCCTTGGTGCTGGGCCCCCGACCCTCTGTGCTTCTCCCTTGGCCACCTTCGCCCCGCTTCGCATCCTCCGAGCCCCCGCACCTGGTGTCCTCCTTGAACCACTGGAACTCCGCCACCGGCACGGCCGAGGCCTCGCACTGCAGGATGCCCTTCTGGCCCACCGAGGCGCCCGTGTTCTTGGCGTTCGAGATGTAGGGCGGGTCTGCGGGGACACCAGACCACGTCACATCCCTGAGCCAGGCCCCGTGCCCACCCCGGTGCCACGTGCCCCCTTAGGACGCCCACCCCACCCACTTACAGTTGACGGTGACTTTGACTTTCCGGACGTCTGGGACGGCCACATCATTGACGGCGCTGCACTCGTACTCCCCGGACTGCTCCCGCGTGATGCCCGTGATCTCCAGGTACTCGTCCTCGCTCACAAAGCCCTGTCCTGGGAGCCGTGGATAAGCACGGGGCACCGTCACCGACAGCGTCCAACACCTCGCCCTCCTGGGCTGGACCCCTGACAGCCCCCAAACCGACCCCCACGTAAAGCCCCCTGCATCCCTTCCAAGCTGTCCCCCCGCAGCAGGAGGAAGTGTGGAGCCCTCCCTCCGGCAGCACCCCGCATCCAGCATGGGTGGCTCCCCAAATCCCCGCGCCCCTGCTCACCTTTCCCGGAGAGGTGCCGCCACGTGACAGTGGGCTCCGGCCTCCCGAAGGCCAGGCACATGAGGGTCACGCTGCTGCCTTCGTTCACGGTGATGTCTGAGGAGATGTTGACGATCTGGGGGGGAGCGGCCCCCCCCCCGCCCCCCCGCCCCGGGGGGGGGGGGGCATCAGTGCCCAGGTTTGAGACCCACCCAAATGGCGCAGAGGGTCTGCTGCGCTGTCCCCGTGCCATAAGTGCCACCCGCCCCTCTGACACAGACAGCCTGCCACCAGCCGTCGGTGTCTGCCCCATTTTCCTCCACAGCACTGACCCCACACCTGCAAAATGTCTCCAAGCAGCCTGGGGTCTGCCCACCCCCCCCCAAAACAGCAGCCCCCGCTGCTTCGGGCACCGCCGTGATCACCGATTCTCGTTACGACCGCCAACAGCTCTCATATTTTAGCATTTTTATTAAAGCTTTCTAAATTACTGATTGTCTGCTCCATTCAGTGCCGGCCATCGTGATTTATATTAGTCTATCCCCTGATACTCCATCTAATAAATAACTTGGCATTCTCCAAACCCATAAATATCCCCGTTGCTGGCAAAAAGCAATTAAATGCCGTTCGCCGACGCCATTCTCTGGTGCTCTGGGCTGCGGGGCTGGAGGATGCCGCCCCCAGGAGCTGACCCAACTCTGCAGAATGGCTCTCCCTAAACCCAGCTCCACCCTGGCCCTACCTGGTGCTGTGCCCCATAAGCCCTCCCAAGCAATGCTGTGAGTCCTGGCCCCTGTGGTGCCACACGCCTGAGCCTTTTGCTGGGGGATCTCATGTTTTGCGGGGCTGGCTGCCAGAAGAACATCGCCATCAAGCCCCAGGAAGGGCTGTGATCCCATCAGCTCAAGCACAACCTCTCTCTCCTCCCATCCCTGGGACCCCACTGAGGTTGCTGCCTCATTTTTCCAGCAGCTCACGTTGCCCAGATGGAACAATAAGGATGGGGCAGCACAGGGGAGGGTACGTTGACCAGAGCCCACGGCTGTCTCTGCGTACCCCAAGAAGCCTCAGAAGGGCACCCACAGCCCCGTGCCAACTGGGAGATGCTCTCAGCACTCAGACCAGGCACATGGGTCCATCTCCATGAGGACAGTGGCACTGCCAGTCCCACTTCACCATGATGCCAGGAGCCACGGCCCCTCCACCTACGGCACCAACTGTGTTTGGAGCTCGTCTGTAGGGCAGCACCATCAACCAGCACCGCCACCCGGTCCAGCCCTGCTGTGTTCACCCACTACCGATGCCCATGCCTTGTTAAAAGTCACAAAAAAATGGTTAAAATACACACCGGGAGCACCTTCTGCTCCCAGGTGGCCACAGGGCTTGCCTTGGCTGTGCTCACAGCCAGCCCTCTCCCCGGCGCAGCCCCCTGGCGAAGGCGCTGCCGAGCCTGCACCGCCTGATGGGCCCTGGGAGGCAGTAAATTTCCCAGCAACTTGACACTTTAATATAGAAGTACAGTCTGTTATAGCAGGGGGAGATTGTCTGAGTCCTTCAGGGGAGACTGGCAATCCAAAAATGAAAAGTGTGCGCTGGCAACCGGTGAAAAATGTAGTTAGCGCTCCGAGTGCGGGCGGCACGCTCCGACGGCTTGTCCCCGATGGGTCTGTCGTGGGAAGGGGCCCAGCACGTGTGGGAACCCAGACACAGAGCTGGGATTTCTCCTGCTCTGCAGGCGGAGCGATGTCAGCCCTGACACGAGAAGTTTTGATCCGTGGCCAGACATCGGCACTGGGCTCTGACTCACCGTGACTCACCGCGATTCTTGCTGCGGGGACCTTTGGCACGGGGACAACGTGCCAAGGACTTGAGACACCCCTAAAAAGAGAGTGCTCAGATGAGGAGAGAGCTTTCTGTGCTGCCACCTGCATCCTTGCACCTCTCCCACTGCTAACAGCACAGGTTTGGGGCTGGCGGGTGGGACCTGGGAGGATGCAGGGCTGCAGCAGCACCCAGAAACCAGGCAGCTGCCTGCTCCTGGCCACCCCTGGTGCCACGCAGGTATCTGGGAGACAGCCCTGCTCCATGCATGGAGCCACCTACGAGCAAGGAGCTAAACCCGTGCGCAGGGCAGACAAAAAAAACTATTAATGGAATCCAAGGCAAGTAGAATGACCCAGAATACAGCTCAGCCCCAGCGCAGGCAGCTGCATTACATCAGCAACGCTTCAGCATGAAGTGCTCACTGCTCCTACGGCTATGCATCACCACATGATGCCAACTCAGAAACAGCCCAGAGACACCCCGACAGAGCAGGGACTCGGGGCTGCATCCCCGTGCCACGCTGCTGCCCACCCTCATCCCACCAAAAATGCTCCCGAGAGCCGTCAGGGATGCATGGGGGGTGGGTGTCCCCGGAGAGCGCGGGGCCGCCGGCCAGCTCGATACCCAGCGTGACAGCGATCATTGCCTACGAGGTTACAGGGACGCGCAGGAGGACATCGAAGGAACCTGATTGCATTTCTATAGATCCCACCGACTGCAGTCCCCTGCACGCAGCCTCAAGGGCAGGCTGCCTTTGCCTTGGCTTTAACTCGTGGGCAGGGCAGGAGGCAGCTTGGGCTGCAGTCAGCAAACAGGACCCGAGAGCTGGGAGGCAGGATGAGGCCAGGAGCCGACATGACGGTGCCCATAACACTGCCCATGGGCCATTCCCCACAAACACCACCCCCGTGCAGCTACGGGCATGGCACTTGCACGGCCACAGCCAAGAGCACATCCCTCTCGAGCTGCTGTGGCTTGAGATTACCCATGGGCACGGAGGCAGAAGGCTCTCCTGTCCCACTCCCCAGCCCCCCCAAAGCACCAGGACGGAGAGCCCTGCTCTGCTTCTCATCCTCCAGCACTGCTGCAGGTGCTAGCCCTGCTCATTTACATGTCAACAGCAAGCTCTTCTTGGCTTATCTTTGATTCTCCGCAGCTATCGTCGGCGGCCCTCCCCCTGTCCTACATCCCCCGTGCAGATAATATCCAACATTTATGACACTCTCCTGTCACTAAATATAGAACATAATAAACGATCCCTGGGCAAACGTGTTAATAAGCAGCAAAACCGGGGCTGATGCTCGAGCAGGTAGTGCCTGCTCTGCCTCTTGTCTCCTGACACACATAACACCCTTTACAACATCTCGCACACCGGCCCTCGTTAGCCCACGGCACGCCGATAACACGCGGTTTAAGGGAACAGGGGTGAGATGCTCCTCGGTTGTTCACGGGGCACAGATCCCTGCCCCGAATTATCAGTCCTTGGCTGCCACTGGGACAAAACAGGGGGGTCAGCACGGCACAGCCCCATCTCCAGCTGCCCTGCCACGGTCACTTTGGGGACCGATGTGGCCATCGCCCACCCGGGGGGACCCTCTCCATCATCCCTTGGCACACGTTGTGCTCATGGGACAGCGGCGAGGTGCTTGCCTTGGAGAGTAACAGGGGTAAGGCAACCCGGCAGTGCTGCAGCTCTACCCCTTATTAATAGCCTTGTTTTCCATTTAAAAGCCCACTACTAGGAGCAAATTGAATGTGAAGTAAATCCCTAGGAAGCCGGGAGCAGCGCGTTGGTTCGCGGTCTCGCCGGCGCGGCAAGCAGCCCGCGGAGGATTGCGTCGACCCCGTGTAATATTAATCAGGGGTAAGTTAATGCATAATGTTCACTAGGCCAAAAAATACATTTGGGCTGTAATTTCTTGTTTGTTCAGAAAGCGGGTGAGAGAAATTGAATGTGAAAGTGATGCCACTAAATTCAATAACAATAAGCCCGTGATTTATCTCCTTCCTTTACTGCTCCAGACCCACACCGCCCGATGTGCCGATTAATATTTTACATCGGGCCCAGGTGACTGCGGCACACCGGGTCCTGCTGGTGCTTGTGGGCGCTGTAAAACCCCGTGCCTCCCCTCGCCTCCCTGCCCTCCTGGACCCCGAGCCGCAGCGATGCTGTGTGCCCTTCCGCACAATGCTGCGCGGTGCCGGAGAGCCTCTGTGCCCAAAACCAGATTTTGGTGCTCTCCACCACCGGTCCTGTGCCACCAGCAAGCTGCGTGCACACAGAGGGGGGCACCCATGGGGACACCCATGCCACTTGCCCAATGTGCCAGTGCCCCCCTGTGCACTGCGGGGCACCAGAGGCAGAGCTGCTGGTGGCCCCGTGGGGCCGGCCGTGGCCTCACGCACAAGCGACACCGGCACGGCTGGTGGCCACACGTGCCATAAGCTGCCAAATTCATCCCCAGCACAGGCAGGCAGCCCTCAGGGCTCCCCCAGACTCTGGATGCCGGCACCGGTCATGCCCCTGCTTGGCAGCAAGCTGCTCTTCTTGCCAAGTGCCTGGGGAGCTCGGAGCTCGCGAGACACCCCGATACCACAAGGGATGGCTACGGCGAGGGGCACGGCCCTTCCCTGCTAACCCCCGCGGCGAGAGGCAGCTCTCCGGTAATTACTGCCTGATTATCGACCCCACGCAAGCACACGGGGGCTGACTTGGCTCCTGGCCGCTCCGTATCCCAGATCCCTACCGGGAACGCTCGTCTCCACGGCCCGGGGAGTGCGGCCGGCTATTTTTAGCCACGAGCTCATTAACGCTGCACGCCACGGAGCGGCGAGGCTGAGCGAGCGCTGACATACACAACGGATGTCCCTCCAGATCATTAGCTCCTAATCCATTCAAAGAGACCTCTTCCTACACCTGGGATATGACAGGAGAAGATGGATGCCTGCGGGCTCTGCAAAGCGCCCCGCATCCTGCAGCAGGGGGCTGCTCGAGTGTGCTCGGTGGCTTTTTGCCCCCAAAAGGCCCTTGTCCCTGCTGTCCATCCCCAAATGAGAGCTGACCTGCTGCTAAGAGCCAGTTACACATTAAAAATGGCAATGGGGACCCATGGGACACTGCTGCTCGCCTGGATGTGACACTTCTTGCATTTGGCCTGTTTGGGCATGGGCAGCCCTTTAGCACGGCACCCTTGCAACATGACCCAAAAAATTCCACAGGGATGCCCAAAGCCTGCATGGAGCTTCACATTTCACTACGGCACAGCAAACTTTCCCAACACAGCAATGCAATGCACAGGGCAGACACCCCACAACACTTCCACAGCCCACGCAACCCAGTGGGAAAAGTGCCTGGGCTCGAATCTCCTGCTCAGCCCGGTGAGACTAAGAAAAATGGCAGAAGGCCCCATCTCGCATGTTGCCCAGGTCGGAGGTGGTGGCTGGCTGCAGCCAGGGATGCCAATACCAGCTCTGCCATGGGCATGACCCCAAAGAGCAGCCCAGTGTGCAGCACTGCTCCGTCAGATGCCATGGTGCCAGACACGGGCAGCCCAGGTACGATGCCACAAATGTGTGAGCTCCCCAAGGCTCCCCAAACCCCCTCCCTGCTCCCCCCTGACCAGGAGACTTTTCCCTTCCCTCTTGCCAGAGCTGGATCTGGCAGGAGAGCTGCAGCCCTCTTTCATTAAATGTTAATGCTTTTATTTGTTCACCAGTATTTATGGACCTCTCATCTCCTCCCATCGCTATTCACATTTCTCCCTCTCGTTACTGCCAGATGGACGAGGACGGACGGTTTATCTGCAGCAGCGAGACGGGCGCCTGGACGGCTTCCCGGCCACCCCTGCCTCGGCACTGTCCCACAGAGGGGACAACCTCGGGGAGGTGAGGACCTCCATGGGCACCATCCCATGTTGTCCAGCCCCAAAGCCTCCCATGCCCGCGCTCTCGCCTCTCTCCTCTCTTCTTTTGGGGAGACACAGGGCTCGCACTGCTCCGTCCCCTCCCCAGCTGTCCCCCCCGACACAAGGTGCTGTCCCTGCAGGGAGCAGGATTGTACCCTGGCATGGTTCTGGTGCCCCCCCCGGTTCTCCTGCTGCCTCCCTCCCCAGCACCCCCGGCTGCCTCCACCCCACGCTCCCACAGCTCCACGTGAGCCTCCCCGGCACGGGCAGGAGGGAGCTGTCAGAGGTGTCACTGGGCAAGGACTAATTAGCGTGAGGAAAGGCAGCACAAAGGAGGGAAATATGCTGAGAGCTCCAGTTTTGCTTCCTTTTGCAGATGGGGAGAACAGCGGGACAGCACCGGTCCCCATCAGCAAACGGAGACGGGTCCTTGCACGCCGCCTCGCTTCTCCCAGGGTTTTGGGGCTTGGTCCTCTTATTCACCCCTATTTCATCTGGCTAACAGGTCACAGAAAAGGCCTGGCAGCCGGAAGATGGGGATACAAACCCAGCATGGGGCTGCCCACCAAGGGTAACCCGTGCGAACGTGCCCGACGTCCTGCCTGGTTCCTGGGAAGGGGGCACCGCCGGGAGCCGTGCCAAAGTGGTGCTTGTCGACAGCGAGGATTATCACCTCTCATCAACTCAATTTTGATGACAGCACAATCTGAGAGGCTCGTCAGAGTTGATTTTATCGACATCATAGATTAAGCGCATCTGACAGCTACAGTTCGGGCACGGGGATGATTTTTGTCAAACTCCTCGGTCCCGCGAGCGGCACGTCACGCCGCCACCTTGCGCGCTCTGAGGGCGCTTGGTCTGGGGGGGGAATTTTCCCTTTTCCCTTCTCCTGCTTGAAATGCTGCCTCTTCACGGCCTTCCCATGGCAAAACACGCTTCGCATGGGGCGGCTGGGCAAGCATCATAACCCGTAACATTACAGACAAATCATCTCACAACGGAGATGAGATATTTTGTGCTCAGAGACAGCCAAAGGGAGGGGGAAAAAGGAAAACTGACCCCAGCCGCCTTCCTACAGATGCCTGGGAGCATTGCATGGCACGTTCTCCATCTCCGGGTGTGTCAGAGCCTTCCTGTGGCACCTTGTGCCCCCCATTTTGGATGATTTGGAAACCAACAGCACCGTGCAGGGTGACATGACACCTTCAGGCCACAGCCACATTTCATGAGACAAAGAATTAGGATAAACAAACCAACAAAGACCCCTTCATCAGAGCAAAACCAAAATCTGGATGTGCTGGGGACCTCACATGAACAAGAAATTGGAAAATTAAGCAGAAGCATCTAGCTGCCATTGCTGGGCAGTGTCTCCCACCTGCGCGCCCTTTTTTCGCTAGGTTTTTGCGCTGAGACAGTGAAAGCAATAAAACCGAAACTCCGAGTGGTATACCTACTGTGTAACCACCTGTCAGTAAATTTATGAACAATTAGGAAGTGAAAGTGCTTCCCAGGGAGCTATTTGTGCGTGCGATAAAAACGTTCTTTCTGTTTGGGAATATAATGAGGAAACAACTTCTCCCGTTCTCGCCCCCACTTTGCCGTTTTTGCTTTTTGCGGTAATTAATCCAGCTGCCGCCGCGCTTTTGTTCCACCGGCTCCCGATGCCCGCCGCACCGACCCGCTGCCAGCTGCTTTTGGGGGCTTCTTCCTCCTTTCAGAAAGCCTCGAGAAGAGGAGCCAGGGGATGCCCCCCATCACTCCCTGCAGCTGAAAGTCGTGTCCTCTTCCACACACCCAGCTAGATTTTGGGCTAGTACTTTATCCCAGCCGCTCGGAGGATGCTCTGCTCTCCCTTCACGACGTACGGCAGGAACATGAAAGCCCCAGGTTCCTGGCACGTGCCACTGCGACATCAAATCTCCAGCATTCAGCATCTTCCAGTAACCCTTCAGTTGCTCCCGGTACCGACAGCCTTCATCTCGCACATACAGCCGTGCGCACACAGGACACGTGAGAGCTTTCCTGCTCCAACACCCACCCTCACCAGTCTCCTTAATTCCTTAATTAAGGTCACGAGTGCCCTTAATGCCACTGAACAAGACCCAGCCTGTCCGTATGTCCCATGTCTCTGGTGCTCTGGCTGCTCTGATGCTTTTTTTGGACTCTTTTTTTTGGATCTCTGCACCTCCCCATCCTTCTCCCAGACCGCTGGTGTTGCTCTCGTGGGCACCCAGCCCAGCCACAACCCCCAGCACTCCTCAGCAGACCGTGCTCTCCCTCACCAGCTCTTGCCTATCAAACCCTTGCCTGGCTCCACCAAAGAGCTCTGTTCCCACCATCCCACAGCTCCTCCCTTGGCCAGGGAGCTCGCTCACCACCAGCAGCTCCATTTGGGAGGTCACTGCTCAGACCCCACCAGGGGAAGGGGCCCTGCTGCCCTCCTTTGCCATCACACAGCACCTCACGGTGCCACCAGCGCTTCAGAAATCCGCTTTTCCTTCACAAAACCCATGGCAGCAGGTGCTGTTCTCTTCCTGCAAGCCCAGCTCTTTCTCCTTCCAGACCACCCCCCTCTTCGTGCCCTGGCTCCTTCATTATTCTTTCATTTTTCTCTTTTGCTGCCTCCTGATCTTTTGATGCTGGGTGCGTGTGCACGTTTCGTTCTTCTCTTTGTTGTACAAGTCTCTGGGCTTTTCCTCTCTTCTCCTCTCTCCCCTCCAGTCTCCTTGTTCTCCATTCATTGCTATTCCTTCCTGCTTTTCTCTGGGCTCTCCTTGCTTTGAATTCCCAGTACCTGCCGCGTCTCCCGCGTTTTGCGTCCTTGTGTTTTTGCCCGTTCTCGTTTCTTCGGGGAGGAAGGGACGGTGAGCTGGGGAGCCGTTGCTCCTTTGTAGCCTCTTCTTTCCCCTTTGCAGGATGTAAGCCTTGTTCCTTTTCCCAGACACTCTTTTCCATCCCAGGGAGCTCATTTCCATCCCCTTTCCATTCCTGTTGCCTCTTCCCTGGCCAGCCCAGCTCGGTGCCGGAGGCGACCAGACCCGGCTGCTTCCAGCACCACAGTCCTGAGCCCGTGAGCACCGTGTAATTACACCCACAGGCTCCGGTTTCCATATGTTTTTTCCATAAACATATGGAAATAGGTGCAAATGGAAAACCCCAGGGCAAGCCTCCAGTGCTCTCCTTGAAGGCTGAATGTCACCGAGCCTCGACAGGTGACACCTCCCCGCTCCCAACAAACGCAGTCGGCTCTAAGACGTGAGCTCTTCTCCTGGTCTGGGAACACCAAAAAAGGCTCTTCGTGCCCCATACTTGGGGAAAAAGCAAGCATCTTCCATCTGCAATGACACTTTATAGCACCACTGCACGACCCACCTCCTGTCCCCCTGCCACCACCCCTCTCTGCACACCCTGCCTCCCGCAGCGCGACGCCACACGAGAACCGCTCCAGGTTTGGGCCACTTGCAAAGGTTTTCACTTCTTTACACGGCAGTTTTCAAAGGTTCCCCGCCCTGGAATGATAAAAACCCTCTTTTCTCTCCAGCATCTCCCCCTCCCTTCTTTCTACCGGTGCCTGTGCTAATTGATTTTTCCTCTGCAGTCGCTCGTGGTTCGTTTTTTTCCCCTCTCGTGCCATCCAGCGAGCGGCTCAATAAACGGCTCGGCGACCGGCTGGGGCCCTTTCCATCCCCACCCCCACCTGAGCAAATACCCCCGGAGAAGGAAATGTGAAACATTAGTTTAACCGCCACGGACATTATGTGTTCTTGGCTTCTGCTCCTGCTGGGAAGAGTTCTTTCCAGTCTAAGTGATTTTTTTTTTTCCTTTTCCTCTTAAAAGCCCTTTGATTTTCTCTTTATTTTCCTGCACTCCATCCCCACTGCTACGAAGCCAAACTACGGGAGAGTTTTCTGCTTAAAATCACCGTCTCGCTTTTCCCCACCGGGACGATTAACCCGGTGCAGTCAGGGTTAGCCGGAGCCTATCCTCCAAACAGAGTCATCAAGAAAACACCTAATTAGACCCCGAGGAGCAGTGAAGGGGAAGATGCGCGCGGATACAGAGTATGTCCAAACCTTGCTGGCCCATTTGCCGGCCCACCTGATGAGCGGTTTCAGCACCAAGAAGGGAGAAAAAGCAAGCGAGGATCCTCCTCCGCCTGTCGCTGTGTAGTCCCAACCCGCGATCTTAGCCAACTTGCATCAATTTTTGTGCACTCTTCTGAAAAATACCAATAGAGGAGCTTGGGGAGGGTACCGGGGACCTGGGCTGAGCCCACAGCCTTCCAAGACTCAGGGCGAGGAGGGGAGCACCTCCTGGTGCCCCGTCTTGGTATGGGGCCATCCCGTAGTGAGTGGAGCACTCGAGATGGGCAGAAAAGGGACGGTTTGCTTTTACACCACGCTTCATCCAGCGAGACAGAGACAGCGGCACAATCCAAGACTCCTTCCTGTTCCTTGCAAAACCCTCAGTCCCAGACACACTTTGCCCACAAAACACGGCGACAGGACCCGTTTTGACATCGCACAACAACCTCTGGACATCACCCACCCGGACGGGCTGCTCTTCATCCCCCACTGGGACCACCTCCACCTGCACCCCCAGCCAGAGGAACCCCCAAACCCCCTCCCCAAATGCGTCCCAACTTCAGGCACCTCACCCATCTCTTTTCCTCATTATCACCTTAAGACAATTAAACAACCCCATAAGGAGTAAGCATCCTAGGAAGGCTCCCAAGCAGAGGAGCCTGCTCCGTGGCCGCATCCTTCACATCCTTGCTGCTCGCTCCCAACCTTTCCCTTCCCCAGGCTGAGCCGCAGCTGCTGAGCGCCACGTGCGCACCCCTCCGCCAAACTCTGCTAATCATAAGCAACACTACTGACGCTCGTGTGAAGCCCTTTCTGCATTTACAGCACATTATCAGGTCTTTCCTACGACTGAAGAAGGCTGAGCTGCTCCTCTTGCCTTGTTATGCACTGTACAGCCTCCCGGTAAGGTTTTAATAAGTATCACAGTCTCGGCTCCTGCCGGGATATCAAAGGTAGCGGGATAAAAGCGAGTTTAAAAGCAGCGGTTGTGCAGTCGGAGGTGGCGGGGGGGCCCTGCAGCACAGCCTGTCTTAGGGGAGAACGGCGTGAGGCCGGTGGGGGGGTTGCCCTTTCCGAGACTCGAGAAGTCAGTTGTTATCAGGAAGAAGGGAAAAAATAAAGACTCAATTTGCTTTAGAGACGCTTGCTGAAGAGCCGCAGCCGCCTCGATGCCGCTCCGAGGGGCGGAGGATGCGACAAGTGAGACGGGACCCAGTTTGGGGGCAGCAGCTCTGGCAGGCACCTGCTGTCAAGTGGCACCCAACGGCACTTTGCTACCGCGAACAAAGGCCGTGGTCCTCCAAAACCCACCCTGGCTCATGGGGAGAGGAAAGCAGCGAAACGCCGAGACAGGAAAATGGATTGCACCGACCAGAAACTAACAGTAACGATGCCGACAGCCGGGAGAGGCTTTAATGAAAAATCTATGGTGAGTGGGATTAAGGCAGTACAGAGGAGGGTTCTCTAAATAAATCAGAAATAGCAGACATCTGTGGAATACCAACGACCACTGTTTGGTAGGGGTGGACAGTTGACGGTCACTGCTGAGCTCTCCGCCCGCCGCTGTGCTCTGATCCCAAAGCAACGCCGCGCCGCGTGAAACCGCTTCGGCACACAGGCACGGCGGTGTCAGCCAGCAGATTTTCAGAAATACTCGCAAATTGGGAATTATCCCTTGTTAGCAGATGTCTACAAAGTCCCACCAGCGTCTCTTGTCAGCCCAAACGCTATCCCACATTTCTCCGGACCCAATGCAAAGCCACAGAAGAAAAGTCCCCCACCAAGCCCGCAGGATGCTCTGCTGCGTCAGTGGCACCGCCTGACCTGACTGTGCCTGGCTCTGCAGCATCACTCTAACTTCTTGATTAACCATTTATAGTGCTCGGGAAAGGCTCGCTCTCATTCCCTCCATCCCATTTCTCATTACCTCTTCTGCTCATCCTTCCTACCCTCCCTGCTGCTGCCTGCGTTTTGCTGCCTTCCCTCCCTCCCCTCCTCATCCTCTGCTGCCAGAAGGATGCCAGCCTTGCCCTTTAACACCCACAGCCTCTTCCAAAGTACTGACCCTGAGCTCCGCATTCAAGCCACAAATATATCCTGGCTCTCGCACCAGCCTGGGTCAAGGAGGCACGGCTGTGCCCTGCCTGCGCTCCTGGCACCAGGTCGATGTTGCAGTGCGACGTGGTGCGGTGTCTTGGCTCGCTGCACCTCTGAGGACAGGCGGTGGCTTTCCAAGAGGTCACATTTGGGGAAAGGAAGGGTCCCTGGGGTCCTGGGCACCCATCCCCATGATCCAGAGGAACTTGCCTTCACTCCTCTCCCCAAAAGTTGCAGTTCCCGGCGACATTTGTCAACAGCTCAGTGCAGGCAAAAGGCTTTGCCTTCCCCTAATTGTTCTGATAGAGAAATTAGAGCTCCTTTGGTGCCATTAGTGCCAGTAAAGCCGCTCTGCTCTGCCTCAATTCACCCTTGGAGGTCCACTTGGGTTCCCTTTCTCCAGGGACAGAGGGAGCAGCGCGGGAGCCTTGGCCCCACAGCATGCCCCGGTCAGGCTGTTGATGCTGAGAGGAGGATCGGGCAGCTCACACTCTCCTTCCACTACACGAAATCCCAACCTCTCCGTGTTCAGGACTCTCCCCGCCGCAGGCCAACACGCCAAAACGCTGCTCACACGCCTGCAAGCATCCGTCCTGTCGTCGTGGGGAGCCACCGGGAAAACATAAAAGGGGAGAGAAAAAAAGCTCTCTGGCCGCCCGCCATCTCCGCTCTTATAAACCGCTGTTAACTGCTGTAATGAACCAATCCTAGAGACATATTAATAATGACACGAAGAGACACATTTACTGTTGATTGTGACTCACTGGCAGATTTATCGCCGGGTTGCTAGGAGGGAAGGTTTGGCCCTGCAGTAGCGCAATTAAAACCAAATTGAACACAGGGACAAAGAATCAATAATCTATCTGGGCAACTTTTAGTTTTGCAAAATACAAATATAAATTAATTGACCTGAACACGGATGCTAACTGGTCATCACTGCCTGCTCGTGCGGGGAGTGCCGCCGGGACGGCCGCCTGCTCTGCAGAGGAGGGTCCTGAGCTTGGTGCACGTATTTAGTGCCAGGAGGGCTTGGACAGAAACGGGGCACTGGGCAATTGCATGGACTGCGTGCACGAAAACTGCTCCCTGAGCAACGGGCTGTGCTGTTCTGCCTCAGCTCCTGCCTTGCTCTGAGCCACCACAAAGCAGCGCTGAGCATGCTTGAGATGAAGCAGGAACAGAGCAGGATTTGCTTCCCTTGCCGCCCTGTCCACAGGACAGCGCGGTGGCATCTACAGATGGATTTTCTTGGCAGAACAAATGAGGCAAATTGCGTGGTTTGAGCCTCGCTACCAGACAGTTGCCTCGGATGCAAAGTGTCCCTCGCCTTCCCCCTTCCGAGGCCGGGGAACGGCTGCACTGCGCTGCCTCTGCTCCCCTCCGCTCCTTGCTGCTGCGGCTCTTGGCACCAGCGTCTTTGTGGAATAAAAGGATTTTTGGCCTTGCTTTAATGAGATAAGATAATCACATGGGGATTTTACTAGGCAAGATATTGGGCGTTAGGTGCCGGAGATTTACTGTGAACTGGAGCATGAAGAGGGCAGAAGAAGAGGAGGAGATGTAATCGCTCTTGCTCTCATGCTAACGTGTTCGTTGCAGCCTCTGCTGCTTCCCCACGTGCTGCACCAGCCCTGCCTCGATGGCTCTCCCCGGGCGGTCCCCCCAGCCCCACCAAAATCCTTGGGGAAGACACCGTAGCTTGGTGGGAGCCAGGGAGAGGGGTTTGCTGGGCAGAAGGCACCTGGGAGGCAGCACAAACCCACCCATCCCAGCTCGACCCGTCCTCCTCCGCAGGGCGAGGGGCCGTCGGGGCTGCGCGGAGCTGCCGGCTGGTGTTAATTTCATTAGGCTGGAAGCATTCAGGTACTTCACAGGTGTTGACCGGATGGATTAGCATGATTAGAGAGCAGAGAGAATAAACCGATTAAGCTCTGAAGATGGACGGCTCCTACGTAAATCACTGATGGGTGGCAGGGATGCTCCCCGCTTTCCAAGCCGAGCCCTCCCTGTTTTGCTCCAGCATCACCAGTGTGGAGCCCCACCACCAAATCCCACAGCCATTTGGCAGGGAAACCAGCCCAGAGCAGCCCGTGCAAGCTGCAGGATGCCCAACGTTGCCATCTCCCACGCCTGCCCGTTCCTCACGGGGAGCTGACAGGCCGAGGGAGGTTTTCCCTGCTTTGATCAGTGGCCGTAATCGAACCGTGCCTCTTCCAAATGAGAAGGATACATAAATATATACATATCCGTGTTGGAGGCTTCTCAGACACATGTTGAGGCTGAGAAATTTTTCAGATTTGCTCATTGCAAAATCAATACCCATCAGCTGTTTGAAATTAAAGGAAAGATTAGGTCCTGGTTTTATACACGCTTTATTGTATTCCGAGAGCTTTCTACTCAGCCAGATAAATCTTCTTTAAGAGGATTAGGAAACTTTCATTATCTTTATCTAACCTGAACTAACACTAACTCTGAAAAATTAATCTACAGACCGGACAAAAGCCGAGAGCTGGTGCAAAGGAGCCTGGATCGGAGGCACCACCCGATGGAGCCAGGGTGCCAAGCAGAAACCTCCAGCAACGGAGCCCCCCCAGGGAATGTCCTCGTGATGCTCATGGCCAGGCCGGCCCCACCACCCCATGGGGTCACCTTGCAGGTGGGTAAATGCAGTTTGGATCTTGTACACCGACGTCCTAAGGGTGCAGCCACTGCTTGTGCTAGGGGAGGGTTGGTGTGCTTCCACAGGGAGCGTCTGCAGGCAGGAGGGTTTGGGGAAGAGGGATTCATGCTGGGGGGCTGGAAGCCAAGCAGCTGACCAGGATCAGGCAATAACCAGGGAAAAAAAAAGGCTCTCAGAAAGGCTCACTGCAGCCCACACTGCTGGGGGCACCTCTGATCTGCCAGCACCGAGATCCTCCCCATCGGAAGAGACTTGGGGATGCTGCTTTTCAACCCGACAGCAGCTGCTATGCCAACACGCCCCCCTACAAAGCCCTGTGCCAAAAGCTCTTTGCAGCCCCGCAATGACTTCCACAGGCTCACACAATCTGCTTTCCTTCCTGCAGCCTGGTGCAGTTGCCTTCGGCTCTCCTGAAGCACCTTTCTAACAAATCCCCGCTGCAGCGACCTGAGCCACGCGCGCACCGAGCGGCGGCCGCAGCTCATGTGCACAGCAGGGATGGGCACTGGAGAAGGAGAAGGAGGGAGCCTGCCCACATTCAGTTTCCAGGTGTTCTCCTCCCTGTGTCACAACCGTACAGCACAGCAAGGTGCAGAAGCACGACTCCATCTCGCCTTGGCATAGTGAACACTTGTCCTGATCCTCGTCCCCCAAATATTCACCACCCAAAGCAACAGACGTTGGTCTGATCCCTAAATCTCCACCACCAAGAGGGTCTCCAAGCCCTTGGCCAGTCTGGACCCCCTCCAGCTTGGCTCAACACCAGTACCATGAACGTTACGACTCACCTTGCACGATGAGGTGGACTCGCGATGTCTTGGGGTGATTGTCTGTCTGCACGGAGCAGGTGTAGGGGCCCTCATCGTACACGTCCACGTTGTGGATCTTGATGCTGTATTGAGTCTTGGTGTTGGAGAGGATGACCACGCGGTTGTCTATAGACCACTTGTCATTGCCAGCGTACAGGATGGTGCTGCGGTTCAACCATGCTACCCGCGTCACCCTGTCATCCACGGTACACCTACAAAGGAAGAGCAAGGGGGTCACCGACCTGGCCCAGCATTAACAGAACAGGTGACGGGTGTGGGATGGGAGTTGCACCAGCAGCTCTCTGGCCCCAGCCTCCAGCAAGGAGCCCACGTGCCCCCCGCGCACCATGCCCACCACGCCAGCACCGCGCATCCCCCATCCCCGGAGATTCCACAAAACCAGCAGGTTCCCTCTACTTTATTTTTTTTCCATGGCTCTGGGGAGGCGCAGATGAAAAACCCATTATGTTTGACCTCCGCGCACCGCAAAGACTTCCTGCACCCCCTGCTCGCCGAGGATTTCAGATGAAGCTGTAAAATTTGCTGACAGTTTGGCTTGTCAGCACAGCCCTCGAGCCATCCCGGTGTGATATACACCGCCGCGGCAGGGGAGAGGGGCCACGCACACGTGCGGGGAGAGAGGAAGGAGAGAACCAGCCAGAGACGGCGAGCCAGCACGCAGGAAGAGAAGGGAACATTTGGATAAGCAGCTGTAAATCCTACAAGTGCCTTGAAAACACAACACAGTCATTTCAATTATTTATTTCCTGCCTGGCTCCCTCCCTCCCCGCTCCCGCCACGAGACGCGCGAAGGCTTGGGGAGCTCCAGTCCCCGGCGCTGACTTACGCTTGGCAAAGAACAGAGGGGGAAAAAAAAAAAAAAAAAAGTGGAATTAAAATGTTCCCGAAGAACATGGCTTTTTCATTCCATTTGATAGATTTTCTCGATCTATTTACTTCTGGCCTTCGCTGCCTCCGCAGTACCCGCAGCCAAACCACCGTGCATTTGGCTAAATTAAGAGCTGAACATTTCTCGGGAGCTTTGCTTTTCCCACCCAAGGACCGCAGTCGAAGAGCTTTCTCTTGGTGTGAGAGCAAACCAGAAAAACAACCCTAGGCACAAGTTCATGCTGGCGGCTGCAGCTTTGTGCAGCTGAGATCTTAGGGAAAGGCACCTGAAGTCAGTCGAACAGCTCCCGCAGGTCCCTCTCCGCACGTCTGTAAATTCGGAGGCAGGAGGGGGGCTGCCCCCATCCCCGTCCCCATCTCATGCAGAGGGTCGGGGTGCTATATGCCTCCCGTGCTGGGCTTGCCAAGCATCAGCCCCATGCAGATTATTAATCAGCTCGACACAGGTTATTAATGGGGCAGAGCAGAGGGTGGCACTTGGCGTGTTTCGGGGTACTCCTGGAGGCTCAATTCGGAGGCACAAGCAATACACCCTCCTGTAAATAGGGCATTTTCCCCTTGCGGGAGCTGTACATCCACACAAGAGACATCGCACGTTGATTCCTGGAAAGCCCAAAAGTCCTAAGGCCATGCCACGCCACGACCAACCCTCCTGGAGCCTGCCTGGACATCGAGCACCCTCGTGCCACCCCCATGGCAGAAATTCACAATTTGGGGCCGGCGTCCTGGGTGCGCTGCATGGAGCCGAGCCCGTTGTTGCTCGGCGAGGTGGCCTCGTGCCAAGCGTATGGCACCGTCCTTTTTGGGAAGCGGAGCCCTCCCTCCACTCAAATTAACCGGGGGAGAGCTAAGCGCAGCCTAGTTAAGTTCAGCCCTCGGGGATTTCAGTCTAGTGGACTATTACTGCTGTCTCACTTCATTATAATGAATAATAAAGAGATACTTACACACGGTTTCTGTAAATTATTCATTGCGTGCACTGAAAAATCAGGGCAGTAATATGTAAAACAGACAACTTGCATGTCTGCGCTCGTATAAATATCCAGACTAAAGCCCTCCGAGGTACTCCTGGGTCCCCTCATTAGGGGTGAAGTACAAGGACTAGGGTTTGAAGTGACAGCGAAGACGCGCTCGTGCCGTCTCCGGGAACGTTCAAACACCACTGCCCGGCCTCGGCTCACGCTTTCTGGGGGTGTTTGGGGCTGGTATGTGCCCCTGGCAGCAGGGACTGCTCGTTTTGCAGCTAATTCTGGCATTTCAGGCTTGAAGCCACACCTGCATGAGTCTGCGGTGAGTCCCATAACACGGGCAGATGTGCTCCTACGGGAAAGAGTGAGGATGGCATCCCCCTCCCTTGCCTATAACACATGATGAATGGGATTGCTCGTAAAAAAAAACTCATAGTAAACAGGAGAGGGAAGCCCTCGTGCTTCAGTGAAGGCAGGGACCGCCTCCACCGAGCCTCTCTGCTTTGGAGTATGACATTTGGCACCTGCGATGCACACAGGGCTACCACAGAATGGGCTGGGCTTGCTCTCCAAAGAAAAGAGAGCTCAGGAAAGCCATCCAGATTTCATCAGAAATTACTGAGGCACGCATTTCTACAAGGGCTGGAGCGCAAGAGCACGCCACAGATACAGCATCACCTACAGAGACGGGAGGAAGCACACGGGGTGCCTTTTGTGCACTGCCGGGGATGCTCAGCGCGGCGATGGGCTTGGGAACACCTCTGAGCAAAGTCATGCTGAGAGCAACGAGACCAAAGCCCCTTCTCCCCATTCCTCTAGCCTGCTCTTCAGTCACTGCTGCTGGGTAGCTCATTTAGGAGCAGATCCTTTCAGCTCTGCAACTGCAGATCGGGTTGGACCCCAAAAAAACCACCCTTAGCGAGCTCTCCATGCCCTCTTGGCAACCCATCAGAGCCAGCAGAAAAAACGTAGTCTATCAGCTGGCACCGAGAGCCTGCCATTCCCTTCTCGCACAACCTCTCCTCCCCACCCCAGGATCTCCTGGGCCCTGGAAATCAGCACTTCAGAGGCACACACCGATAAATACCCCGACACGAGGAGTGCCCTGCCAACTTCTTTCCCAGGCTCCGAAAGCGATATCCATTAGCTGCTAAGCCGCCAGCACTCCCTCGTCTGCTGAGCTCCCTATTTCCAATTGACCAGGATTATGATAATGTCTCCGGTAAGCAAACAGGTAAAGAGACTTCTTCAAAGTGTTTAGATAAAGCAGACAAGCTCTGACAAAGCTGGATAATAAAGCAGGCCAGGAGGTTTTCCCTTGAAGGGATCTAATTAAGAACAAAGACAAACCCACATTAACAGTCTCCTGGAGGCACCATATCCATCTCCAGAAGAATCGCTCCGTTACGAGTCCGGAAGGGACAAAAGAAAATAAAGGATGTGTCAGGAAGGAGGGAAATAACCCCTTCCTGTCTCCTTGGTTCACGTGGGGAAAAAAACGTCAGAGAGGCAGGAGAAATAGCTCGGGATGGAGACACAAGCATCAGCCCAAAGCCAGACCTGCCCCGTCCTGGCTCCCTTTGCATCCCTTCTTCATGCAGTGCACCCATCCCGCCTGCTCCATGCCCCCCGCACTCAGATCATCGTCTCCTCCAAGCAGGGACCTCTCAGTGCCCGCAGCATTTCAGCTGCCTCCCACTGCGTCCTCCCTCCACCAGACCAGCTTGGTGAGGAGCCGGGGCGAGACCCAGATGCCGTGCTTTGCCCGAGCTCCATTCCTCCCCGTGCTCCCCCTGACAAACGTGTCCTCTGGCAGGTGACATCTCCCCGGCCCCGTATTCATCCCCTGGCTCTGCAGAGGGACGGGAGAGGCCGTACCGACGGCAGCGCCCCATGAGAGACAAGGGCGGTGAACCCAAACGCGGCAGCGTGGCAAGATGCATGAAGGAGGGAGCCGGGGGCACCGGCGCTCCGCTGCTTCCCCTCTAATTGCACCCATTCCTCATCCATAAATGCTAATCCTGAAGTTTTCCGAGGAATTATTTCACTTAGTGTCAACAATACAAATAACTCCGCGAGCTTGGCCTTTGTGTTTGGCAGCGCTGTGTGACCGTCCCCCTCCTCCCGCACCTATTAGCAGGGACCCCCGCGTTGCTCCCACGGCAGGCGCCTGCCCAGCCTCATTAATGACACTGACAGTGCTTTTCCAATGCACGGGACGTGAAATAACACCCGCTGTCCTCATTCCCAGCCTTTTTCTTTCCAGATCTCAGGCTTTACCTGCAGAGGTGGCTTGGCCAAGCACCAGGACCAAGCCTGGAGCTCTGCGGAGTGGAGCCAGGGCTGCCCTCACCCCTGCCCTGTGGGGAGGGAAATAACGCACCAGGGACAGCACGAGGCTTTTTGGCACTAGTTTCCCAAGGGATTGGGTTGCTTGGGACCCACATAACAGTGCTGTGCACCCCAAACAGCCCAGAAAATCTTTTTTCCCCTGCAGAGCGTGGCTACAGGAAGAGCCAGAGCCTCAGGGGAGATGTTCAGCTCCGGATCGACCTGCAACCCTCCCGCTTCCTTATGCAAACAAACAGATCCATACTTTTAAATACTTTCACAGTCCTTCAGCCCCAAACCATTTTTCACTCCCGTAGGCAGCGTGTCTCTTCAAAATGACAAATGGAGATGCCAAAACCAGTCGCAAACTCGCCAGCTGACCCAGTTTTCAGAAGCTAAAATATCTGACCCAGATCGGGAGCAAGGGAGAAGTGACTCAGAGCCAGCCCAGCGCAGAGGGCCCTGTCCTGGGGACAGGAGCACAGCCTGGGGGTCCACAGGCTGAGCTTGTCCCAGTTTCACACCGGGGTGCAGGAGGCTTTGGGACCCAGTGCAGGGACACGGGGTGCCCATATTATTGTGATACCCAGACACGGAGGGGTCAGGAAGGCTCCCGAAGCTTCGCAGCCCCCATGTGGGTGTCGAAGCCCCCCGGCAGCGATGGCACGGTGCTTTGGCACGGGAGGCTTCTAGCCAAAAGCACCTGTCCGAGGGGCAGAGCAAGCTCCCAGGCACCTCTGGCTTTGAGAAGCAGTTGTTGGTTATGTTTGCAGGGGAATCCTGCTGGGATTTTTCCTTCTTTCTCCAGCACTGCTCCAGCTACAGAGCTAACAGCCTCTGAATGCCTTTTATTCCAGGCGGCTGGAGCAAAGGCAGAGGAGATTTATTTGTAATCATCGGAAATAAACACAGCTCCTCAGAAGTAAACACAAAAGAACAGAACCTGGCTGAGCTCCCGCTTCGTTAAATATGCAAATGAGAAACAGACCATCAAAACACGCAGCTCCTCTAATCCTCTCCCAACAATGTAAAGCGTCAAATTAGCCGCGGGTACAATGGCATCTGCGGCGTGTGACGGCGGGTCTCGCACAATCACTCCCCGAGGGCAGGACCGCAGCGGCTCGGCTTCCGTCACTGTCATCCTGATATTTATTCTCAAGACACGGGCAGGAGGCACTTCGTCTTCTTTCCCAGTCCCTTCTGCTGGAACCTTTCTGGGCCATCCGTGGTTTTCCTTCTGCCCACCCCAACTGGGATGGGCAGACCCCTTCCAGCGTCCCAGACTCGGGTTTTGTGGCCCTGCTTCTCCTGCTGGGAGAAACCTGACCAAAACTCCTCTTTCAGGGCCAACACGATCCTGCCCAATGCAGGAATCTCCAAGGCACAGCTCCTCTTCTGGCAAGGACGCAGCGACAGCAATTTCCATTGCAATACCAGTGCATGTCGCAGTATCCCCACGGCCAGCCCAAACTTCCATTTCTTCCGCTATTTTTTCCCACTCCCTTCCTACTCCCTCTGCTCCGCGTCCCAGCCAGCCCAACGCCCCCCGCAAAGCCCTGCACCACCAGCTCTCCATTTCTGCGAGTTTAATTAATCGCCTGGCCCAACGCTACCTGGGATTCCCCAGGTGCTCTCAGACGAGCCGCGGACCAGCACAAATCCTCCCCCCTTAGCAGACCCCCCCGGCCTCCAGCATCCCTCGGGACCCTCCTCTCCATCCCCGCCGGGACGCCGCGCACCGGGGCTGGCCGGGGAGGTTTTCTCTCCCCCGGTTCCCCCCCGCGGCACCGTTTTTGCCTGCCCGTTCTCCGGCGCCAGATATAGAAGCTGCTCCCCGTGAAAAATCAAAGCCCAAATTGATACATTAGAGGTTGCTAAATATAAAATATCCATCTGCAAAGATAATAAGGCTGCGAGGGCCGGGGCTGTCTTGTTACTCCATTTCAGAGAGTTTAATGGTGTTTTGGTCCATGACTGCAGCTCCCAGACATTAGAATAATAACAAGATGATGAAGAAGGCGGGCGCTGTCTTTGCGAGGCATCACAAGTCAAGGCTTAACTCTCGCCCCGAGGGGGTGAAACCACACAAAACAGCACCAAATTTCTGCGGTGAGCTCCTACCTCGGGGCTTCGTGCGGCCCCTTGGGTACCTGGGGGGCTGCAGAGGTTGGGGCTGATGCCAGGATGGCGCCGACGTCGATCTGGGGGGGTTTGAGCCCAATCCTCAGGCTACAGCTCCGCTGCTGCTCAGCTCGCTCTAATTGCTCAGTGATACACGGCTCTGCTTGGCGTTGATGCCTTTCAAATGTTGCTTTTCGACACCAGCCTAAATAGGACGATTTAAAGCAGCCCTCGAACACAGCAAAATAAAGCTGTCTCCCCATGGCTGGAGCACAAACATCTCTAGCATTTCAAACCTATTTCCAGTCCCTTCCCTCCCCCAGGCCTGAAGGGCTGTAGGCAGATTATGTCCAAGACTTCAGCATTCCCACACTCCATTTTTTTTTTTAACTCTTTTTTTTAAAACTTTTTTGCCTCCAACAGGCTCAATGGTAATGATGCCAATGCCAACACGGGCCGAGCTGTGCTGCTGACAGCTCCCAGACTAATCCTGCTGGCACGGGGAAGGGACAAGCAGAGAGGAACGTGGTGCCCGCATCTTCTCCCCAAAGCCCTTCACTGGATTTTCTGAATTAATGCTCCGAATCGAGCAAATCCAGCAAGCGCAGTCAGCTCTTTTAAGGCGAGTTAGGCTTTCCTTCTCATTCCTAAAGCCCTTCTTTCACTTCTCATTTCTTTTATGTTCGGCTTGCGGGGACAGACACAGCGATTCCTCCCAACAACAGCAGCGAGACGGGGCCAGGCGCTGGGCATGCTCCCTACCAGCTCCTATTTGATTCCCCAGCTGCTTCAAAACACGAGTTTCTGATGAGAAAACATATCTATGATTCAGAGCCCCCCAGCAGCATGCAGAAATGTTTGTACAAAGTCCTGTGAGCTCCAGATCAGGGCCCCTCCTTGGGACCCATCACGTTCCTGCCCTGCACACAGCCTGGGGTAGGGCTGATACCAAACCTCCGCTACGAACACCCAAAAAAATGGGTTTCTCAACCTCCAGGCATTGATCCTGAGTTCTACCAAGTCCCATCTCCTCCTGCACACTTGTCTGTGCCTGGACATCTTCCCTCCTTGGCAAAAAAGTGGACTGGATGCCAAGACAACCAGACAGATTTCTGACTCCTGAGGCCACTTCTGGTCCTGAGCTGCTCCCTGAGATGCTCTGTGCCTCAGCTAATTTCTTGTTTGGAACACGTATGAAAATAATAAGCACTCATCTCTCTCTTTTCCACCTGTTCCTGGTGATAGCTCTGCCAGTTTGTGTTTATAGGATACATTTCTCCATATATCCATGCCACCCTATATCCGTACACCGCCACGGCAGTGGGAAACCTCCCAGAGGTGCAGGCGCTGTGCTCCCAGGCATCGTTCCTGAGCAAATGTGCCCCGTGGCAGCTTCCCAGGGCTACAGCAGGAGGCATTATCCATGTACCCACCATGTGCACGGCCCCCAGCTCTGCCTGCCGGAGTTTCCCATGGGACACATGTGCCTTTTGGGGCCACCAGGCAGAAGCACGTGGATCCGTGATGCTTTGACACCCCAGCCAGAGGAAACTTGCGTTTGGTTGCTCTCAGCATCCTCCTTCCCAGTATGTCCCAGTAAGTCCCAGTTTGCTGCCCTGATGCTGAAACCCTTCCCGTGTTTCCAGACTTTCAGCAGTGCTGGTCAGAAGATAACAGCGATGATCTTTGCCCTCGGGACCATAGTGGGGCTGCAGACAACCAGCCTCTACCCACAGCCCTCAATTCCCCTCGCTCCTTGCCCCGCTCGGTCCAGTTGTGTCCACACACCGGTGGCTGCAGGGAGGATCAGAAAAAACCAGCCTTAGCCCCCGGGGGCCGACAGCCGTTATTAGCTTAATAGAAATCTTCATAAGAAAATATGAGGCGGCGGCAAAAGAAATAAAGCGGGAGGCCTTTTGATAGAGCAAATCAATGGGGATGTTTATAGAGCAGATGGCACTTAAATGCTAACATCGGAATAAGTCAATGCGTGCAGCCACACCTGATCTCCCGAATGGAGATGGAAATGAAGGCAGCGAGCCGGGCAACCAGCCCAGCAAAAATGCTTCTGGAGGGAGCCCCAGCTGGGCTGCCCTGCCCTGGTGGTGTGGGCTTTGCAAGCAGCCCAGCTCGGTGCCTTCCCTTGGCCAAAAAGGTACCTAAATACCTGCAATCTGTCCCCAAAGCCAGGTCTGGGACAAAGGTAAGAATGACCCCACAGACACTGCGGTTTGAGGAAGGCAGAGACGAGCTGAGCATCCTCCCATCCTCTCCAAAGAGACTTCCAACCTCGGTCAGCATTTACCATGGGGCACCGCTGCTTCTCCTGCCTGACATCAGCTGGAGCACCCCAGGACCACGCAGGGAGGGAGGTGGCATCTCACCAGGGATCCCAGCTCTCCTCTCACTCCACACTGGCCCTCTGTGTCCCAACAGGGGGAAAAGATGCCAGGAGAGACCTGCTGAGGCTCTCGGTAGCCCAAGGGATGCGATGAAGGGACCGATCCTGCAGCCCCCCCATGCTCACGGCACTCCGGTGTTTACCGAGCCCTGCGCCGGCAGCGCGCGCGCCTCAATCAGCGCCTGTGTAAGAATTCAATCAGTGCTAATCTAACACAATGCAGCACCTGCTCCCTGCCTGATTTCTAGTGTTCTTCAATCAAAAGGAGGAGAAGAAAAGCAGAGTTTATTGCTCACGGTGTTAGCAGCCCCGAACAGCCGAGAACCTGGAGCCTTCGACGTGTGCGGTGTGGGTTTTGGGGATGGCTTTTCTTTTTTTCTTTTTGCTAGCGCTTTTTTTTTCTTCTCCCTTTTCTGTTTTTTTTTTTTTTTTTTTTTCTTTTCTTCCCACCACCTTCACAGGCAGGCAGAGACAGAAATAACTGTTTCGCTGTCGCAGTTACGCAGTTAGCCATGCAGTTAAGTAGGGGTAATTAACGCGTGGCGATGCCGGGCTCCGACCGCTGTGACTCAGCCGTCCTGGTGGGGCTGGTGACGGACCCAGCGCCACCGCTTGAAACCCGGGACAACGCGGGCACGGCTCTGACGATGTCCCACGGTCACAGGAGAAGAAAGGATGCTGGCGAGCTGAATAAAATGCCGGCCAGGGCACACCTGAGATGGAAGGAGCCGCTTTGCAGCCTGAGCAAACTGATCCGACAGCTGTCCCTGGATGGCAAACAGGGAAAATTGGGCTAGGACAGCGCGAAGGCTGCCTCCGAGCAGCTGCCACCAACGCACGGCATGAGCCCTCCACTCCAGCATGGGCTGGCACCCTCAGAAGGCTCCGCACGTCCATCAACGCAAAGAAAAAGTGTCCCGAGGTTGGACACCACCAACAGACACCCCAGCCCTTCTCGCGGCCCACTGTTAATTACTGCAAAAATATATTTGTCATGAGACACCCGCTCCTATCTCCGCCACTCTTAAGGGTAATGGAGAGGTTTCAGTCTTTGGAGGATAAATCTCAGGCGCTTGGCTGCTTGCCCGGGAGGATTATTTTACATCAGGTTGAGTTCTGTAGTAATTATCTTCAAAACAGCTGGACTGCTGGATAAACTCGCTGTATCTTAATACACAGTACAAGAGCAAATACGGAGAATTAAACTGCAATTTCAGACGGGCCTGATAGATAGGCGGAAAAACCACTTGCTGATGCTTTGGAGACTGAGGCTCAGGACTCCTCAAAGGTTAGGTGTGGGGAGGCATTTTTCCATCTGAAATCAATTCGAACTTCCCCAGAGACAGAGCGGGGGGAGGAAGAGGTTCCAGATGAAGACGTTTCACCCCAAAGCTCCCAGCGGGTTGAAAAAGAAAGCACCATTTCCCTGACCCTCACGGCTGAAAAATCAGACAGTATTTGATCCTTGCCTGGCTGGAAAGCTTGGCGTTTTGCACAGCCTGGAGGTTTCGATAAGAACCTGAACTTCTTGAGCGCAGAGCCGCATCCTGCCCGCCCCAGCAAAATGCAGCCTGGATGTGGCTTCGTGCACTTCAGGTCACCCCGAACAGATGGATGGATGGATGGACCTACTGCCAAGTAGCACCCCCAAACTCAAGTGCCCGAACACCAGTGGCCTGGGAAAATAGAGAAAAAAAGTCAACTTCCCCCCCGTGTGAAGGTTTTACATGTGAAAGCCCCGTGGGCAGAACGAATAATGTCTAAAAAGAGAAATTCTGCCGATGGAGGCCGAGGCCGGATCTGATGGCGAACGCTACGAAGCACTCCTGCCAAATGAGAGCTCTGCAAATTAGCCGGGTAAGCAATCAGCCCAGGAATATAATTGCCAATTTGCAGAAATTTCACCAACAATTAGGCAAAATCAAATAACCCACCGGAGGAAATCCTCGGCTTGGCGCGCCTGTGCCTCCGCTGACCTGCCTGCTTCGCACCCGCTCGCTCGCCGCAGCTCCGAGCAACAGGCAGCGAGGAGCCAGACAACATCCCATCATCTTTGTTTGATACACACATAGATTTGTGTACTTGAGGTATTTGTACACGTACATGGGAGAGGTGCTAACGTCTCAATGCTCGGGAATGGAAAATATCTTTTCTCACAGGTTTGTCAGCATAAAACAGCGAGAGAACAGTAAGGGGGATCTGCTGGAAATCAATGCTCCTGATGACTATGGTGCTAACACAGGACTCAAGAGAATAAACCAGCAGTGCCAATTAAATGTGCTTGGTGAAGGGCTTGGTTATCCCATGGGGGTCAAACCTGGGGGCTACGGGCTGACCTAGGGGGTGTTCTTTGCATCCCTTATAAGCACAGAGCAGGGGTGTGCTGGAAAACCCCAGAAAAGCCTGACACACTGCCCAGCCCCATCTGGTCGAGGTGCTCAAGTCAACACGGATCAGCTGCCTGCAGAAAAGCACTGATATTTCATTTAAATCACCCCGAGAGCAAGCACCTGAGGATGGCTGGAAGACCTTCAAGCCCTCCTATCCTATCCCCCAGCCCGTTCCCCCACCAGGGCTCTCCAGAGCCCACGGCACACCCCGTACCCATGGAGAAGACCCCATAGCACCAAGAGATGAAGAAGTCCCTAATGCAAGAGGAAGACAGAGAGAGGTGGTCACCAGGAGGCCTCTCCATCCCTCGAGGGACGTGTCCTTGCCCAACGTCCCAGCTCCAGGTGCCTGATCCTGGGCACCCCGCAGGGTGTCCCCGCAGCCCAACGACTTCCTGCAATTAGGGGGGTTTATTTGTTTGAGTTGTACACGAATATACCAAATTGCATTATCAGATCATAGTCCTGCTTCTGATTTATTCCTTCTTTGTTCTTCAAGTCTTCGTACATCTAAGCAATTAACCTCTCAAAGAGCTGGAGAACACATAATTATCCTCATTTGTCTAAACGTCACCAAGATGGCTGCCTTTCAATTAACCTTCTGGGAATGGAGGAAAGTTGGAGTGATACAGTGATCATTTCCAACTTCGGTGCAGGCTTCTTTTCTTTTTTTTTTTTTCCCTTAAATTAATTTAATTGAAATATTCAGATGATAAAATATAGCCAGATAACTGTTACTGCAGGTAACGGGATCAAGAGGGGGCTTGCAGTAGAAAGAGAAGTCAAACGAGGTACAGCAATGTTATAGCAACACATAGCACTCCCATCTAGGAATACCAAAAGCAATTTGTGCGTGGTAATGAGCAGAGCCGTTCACCCTCCCCTGCCGGGCCATGGGGAAGGGCTGGCAGCATCGCTGCCAGTGGGGAAACTGAGGCAGGGCCAGCCCACGGGACCTGGCTGCCAGACCCGGGGCTGGCTGCACGCTGAGGGCACCTCTTCTTTGGCCCGTAACAAAGTTACAGCCGGGGAGGCGGTCACGGCCAGGCTGCTTTCGCCTTTGTTTGCTTTAATAACAGCCCCGTTTTGCTGAGATAGCGTCTGACACGCCGAGCGAAGGATTAATTCCCACCCATCGCCTCGCTAATAAATATGCATCACTTCCACCAGAGAGTGCCAGGTCAAACTTTGCACCCATATTAAGAAAGACACCAGTGTTGTCTGTCGCATGCGAATAATATTTATACATACCCACACGCTCGCGCAAAGAGATACGGAAAATAAACAACCGAGCTCCCAAGTTCATCGCATCTCCTCCCTGACAAGCGTGCCTTCTCGATTCATCGCCGTGCCGCGGCTTCGCTCCCAGCGTGAAATTGAGCCCTCCAAAAAAGCAATTCCAGCTCCGGTGCCCCGCCGGGCACTGCTTTCTGCCTCCTGTCCCGAAAAAACCCGCTCGGCCCCAGCGCCTTGAGGCGATGCTTGGGCTTACGCGGAGGGAATGGCACGGGAAAGCAAGCGGGTCCCTGGTAGGGACTCCATAAACCCACGTCTCTCCCAGTGCATTTATCCAGAGAGATGAAGCGAGGATAACACAATAGCCATCGAGTTTATTCTCGGCACAGGCTGACGGCGACATAATTAAAATGCAAGCTGGAGTCAAGGTACCTATCGATAAATCTTTGCTTTTGGCTCTTAGGCTTGACAGGAAGCCTATACCTGGCGAGGGGAGTTCAGACAGAGGGGGAGGCACGAATAAAGGCTCTGGTTTATGGACGGCCATTTTAATGTTTCGTTTGAGTAATGGGCCTTGCAAATTAGCACCCCGGCGGCCTGAAATACATATTTTTCCAAGGACATGCAGGCTCTCCATCCGACAGGTGATGTGGGCAAGCTGTCCCCAAGGGGAGCTGCGATCTCAGAGCTTCTCAGTTGCAGTCATATTTTATCCCGGGCGGGATGACTAAGGAGGCGACAGCAGAGAGCTCAGGGAGGGGGGGGATCCGAAGGCTGGGGGAGGAAATGGAGCAGAAAACGACCCCGTGAGAGACCAGCGAGGGGCTGACGAGCGGCAGCGGCAGGGAGCGGCCACACAGCCCCGGAGGGAAACGATGCTGCAACAGCCCTGGCTCTGTGCAGCTTGGTGCAGGCAGGAAGGGATGACACAGCACAGCATGGCATGGCATGGCATGGCACGGCACGGCATGGCACGGCACGGTACGTCAGGCTCGTGCGCCCACCTCCCCAAGGAGCTCATCCTGAGCATCACCACATTCACCGGGGTGTTTCTGCAGCACCAACCCCTCCTTGAACGCTCAAAATTAAGGCTTTCTAGCTCACAGTGGAGCTTGTGTGGGTGTGTGGGTCTGGCCTGGATATTCAGAACGGCCGGAGACACCGCTGACACCCCAGGTTCACCAGGGAGAAGGCAGGATGCCTGGGCTGGGGGTGCAGGGATAAACGAGCCTGCAGGCAGCTGCCTGATGCCCACTGGGGCTCCAGCTCCTCCAGTGCAAACAAGGCAGGAAAGATTGAAAATCCCTGCATTAAATAACTTGGAGAGGTCGGTCGCGAGAAATATGTGAGGCTGAACACGAGGGGGAGCTCGGGCTGGAACTCGCAGGGGAGCAGGGAGCAGAAAGTGGAGCCTACCCGCCTGCCCCCATCCCTCCCTCTCCATTCGTCTCCCTCCTCTCCTTCCTTCCCCCTCTTCCCCTCCACCCTCACCGCACCTCCTTGCACATAATTCGCCCTGCCATCACCTCCCTGCACTGCCACAGGCTGTGCTGTGTCTCCCAAAATCCGTACAGAGGGCAGAGATGCTTGGGTACCAGTGCACATCCCTGCTCCCTGCTCCTCCTCTCTTCCTAAATAACAAAGGTGTGGAGACAAACGCGGCCCTACAAAGCCAAAGTGTGGCAGGATTGGGCCATGAGAGCAAGCTGGGCTGCCAGGAAGCTGCGCCGTCCCTGTCCCCATCCTGTCCCTTAGGGACTTTGGATTTCACCGTAAGGACTCAGGGATGGGTCTGGAGCTGGAGCCTGCACCCTGCCTCAGGGTGTCCCAGTTGGGAGCAGACTGGATGAGGCACAAAGCCCCCCCACAGCACCATGCTGCATCTCAGGACATGCTAAGCCCTCCTGGAAGCCCTCATCCTGCCCACAGCATCCCCTTTGCATCCCTCATATACACTCTACATGTATCCTGCTCCTGGCCAGGCACAAACCAGCGCCAGCGGCGCGACCCAAAACATCTCCTGGATGGCTGCACTGCGGGGACATCGGATTTTGGGAAGGGGAGGATACGTCATCCCCCTGCTGGCTCCAGGACGTGCAGGCAGGCAGAGATGAACCCGTCAGCAGGGGCAGGAGTTTGGGTGCAATTTATTTAGCAAAGCACTCTGCATGCCCACAGAAAGGCAACTTGCCAGCCACCGGCACGTGCCCAGCCGGTGAGAGGCACTGGGGTGTGGGATCACCATTTTGGAGGTACTACACATGCACGCACACCACAACAATTCTGTTTTACAGGCAGGCATCTCCCTCCAGCCACAAGGGTTTGACCCACAGCCCGCCGAGGAGAATGCAATGACTTTCCCTGTAGGCGTTGGGCTGAGCTCTCAGCAATCGCAGCCATCAAGGGGCATTAAATTTCATTTATAGCTACCCGAAAGCTGAAAAGAGTGGCCAAAGCCACCCTGGACAGTTAATCTGCAGTCCTGTCACCTCTCCAAGGTTGTTCTGGGAAATTCCTGCAGCCTTTTCTACCCATAACGACAAAAAAAAAGGGGGGGATGGTGACGCTATTTTTGCCACCCGAATGCACACCACCACGCGAGCAGGTACAGAGAAGGAAGAGGGAGGAATGGGCACACACCCGCAGGCATCATCTTCTCCTGGCAAAGCTGCCGACTCAAGGAGAAACATAAAACCCTCGATGAAGGGCTTGTCTAGTTTATTATAACATCGGCTTTAATTTATGCGCCTGCCTTTTATGATTGTTCTCTATCACTGTTCCTGGGGCTTATTTATAGAGGGCCATTAGCACGGAGAGCAAGCCCTGATGAGCGAGCATTTGCAGAATCTGCCAGGGGACCGGGGATATAAACCGAGAGGAGGCGGCGAGCTCCAGCACGGGGCTGCGGAGAGTCCTCTCCCCGAAAGCCGAGAAGGATAATTTGATCTCGGAGCCAGATACAACTTCATTTCACGTGGCTCTCTTTGGGCAGCCTGCAGCCTCCTTCACACGCACTCTGCTAAATCCCCTAGCCCCAAACCCGAGGCTGCGCGGCCGCAGCCGATGGGGGAGCGCCAGGGAAGGGCAGGGAGCTTCGGATCCGCTCGACGAGCCCAGGGACGTGGGGAGCAGCCTCTGGACGGGCCCAGAGTGCTGGGAGTGGGCGAGGAAATGCCTCTGGAGCTGATGGCAGGGATGGCAGCACGGTGCTGCGTCAATTAGACAAAGAGAAACGGAGCCGAGAGTGCTGGCAGCGGCCCCGAGGAGCGAGGCTCCCGCGCCAGCACCGCGGGGAGGCTGGCACCCAGCAAGGGGAGGCAGCTGGTGCCAAACCAGCCCAGAAAGGGAGAATTAATGAAGGAGTGAGGAGAGAGGAAGGTGGTCTCGACTGCACCAGGAGCATCGCAGGCTGTGCAATGGGGCCCTGACTCACCCTGCTGCACCCGGAGGAGGAGTGGGAGGATGAGGAGTGGGAGGATGAGCAGGCATGGAGGACCTGCTCCCACCCACGCCTTCCCCAGAGCCCCGTGAGGGTCTGGAGCCTCCTTCAGGTCTTGTGGGAATGCAGCCTCAGCCATCACCTTTCACCAGCACTTGGGTGCGGCAATGTTGAGGCATCCTCCTGAAAATGGGCACCAGGAGAAAGGCAGGGGTGATAACTTCCCCGCCACCACCGGGAAGCTGCTCAGCCAACACCAGCACTCGTCCCCATCCACCTCCCCTCCTGGGCATCCAGCCCCTTCCACCTAAAACCCAGAGCAAAACACTTGGAGGGCCGAGTTCCCCTTCTTAACATGTTCCAGCTCTTCGCTGCAGGAATTCACCAATTCACCTGCTTCCAAAGGGAAAATAATTCGGGGCAGGATTTCCGTACAGCCTGCTGGGACAAAAGCTCAGCGAGGTGCAGACACAACCAAGAGCCCACCATTGTCGAGCAGCATTACAGGATGGGGCAGGCTGGGGGAACAAACACCCTATCCATCCCACCGAGCTCCTGGGGTTCTCCATGAACCCCTGCGGGCAGGCAGCTTTCTGCTGTCACACTGGCACTGAGAGCTCACAGCATCCTCACGGCAAAGCCCGTCCCCAAAACCCAGCGACGAGCACGGAAAAACAGACAGAGCGCTCGGATAAAAAAGCAGCTGAGCGGGTAGGTGGGTATGTTGGCAGATAGAGATGATGTAAAATGAATTTGTACGATCAAAGCCTTCCCGTACAGTTCACAGGTAATTTGCAACGAGAACAAAAGCTTTAAATTCATCCACTAAATTATTCACTACAAATCGTCCTCCCGGCTCCCGTGTTGATGTCCTTCAAGCTGCTCTGGGTGGTGATTACGTCCCCTCGGCGCACAGAGGGGCTGCAGGGAAGCGGCCGCCTTCCTCTGCAGGAGGGGCAGAGCTGCCGACCCCACACCGGAGGTTTGGTGTACAGACAGAGCTGGGGACAGCAGGCAGCTGCTCTGGGGGAAAAGAAACTTCCAGCTCCAACCATCCCATCCAGGGGCTTTCTGCTTTTTTTCTTTTATTTTTTTCCTCCCCGTAAGAAACTCCCGGAGTAGGTGATGTTGAATTGTTTTGGGATACGCTGAGGATGCCCTGCTTGGCCAACCTGAGCTTCATCCATCATTCCTCTTCCTCCTCCCCATTCCCGGTCCCGATCTCTCTTTTGAGCAGGACGATGCCAGCTCCAGGGGAGCCACGAGGCACGGCTGGGGCGTGCACTGCCGAGACAAGCGGGGAGAAGACCACAGGAGCAGCAAGACACAGACTGGTGAACGGCACGAAGAGAGGAACAATTTGGGCTGCTAAAGAGGTTGCTGCCTTTCCTCCGAAGTCCCTCCATACAGGTACAACATCTTCGTGGATTAAAGTTTCTGCTGGAAGCGCTCAGCTAGCATCAGGCATCCTCCTGGGAGAGCCTATTTTAACCAGCTGTAGGGGCAGCGTGGGCATCCTCACCCTAGGATCAATGGGTTTGGGCTGGAGAAAGCAACCACACGAAAAGGATGGGAGCTGAAGCTTCCTCCAGGTGCTGGATGCCCAAACGTCTCCTGACGGAGCAGATCACCAGGACCGAGCTAGCAGGGGCTCCCTCCAAAGCCGAGGTGCTTGAGAAGAACCAAACAAAGCAGAGGGAGGAGAGAGGATGGGGAGAGAAAAGCTGTGCGTGGAGCAGAAGCTGCGCTCATCCGGCAGCTGTGTCGTAGCTGGAGGGCTTTGTGGCTCAGGGCTGTCAGCCTGCCTCTGTCACCACATTTAAAACCCCATTTTGCTCTGAGAAACACAAAACTGAGAGCCCACATTGCAAGACAGGACGCCGCGTTCAGGGCTGCTCGGAGGAAAGAGCACTTTGGATCAGGACCCGTGGCTCAGCTGAGGCACAGTCATTTTCTAATACCTTAAGTGACATTTACCGAGTCCCTCATGCTCTGCTGTGACACCGACAATGTCATAATAGGGACATGAGCGCTGCACATCTCTGTTGTGGCCTGGTACCCATCACTCAGCTGTGATGGATAGATTGCAGACTCGCGAAGCCGCTGACAAGAAGGATCAGCAAGCAGCTCTATTTGTGGCTCTGGGCAGAGGGGAAACCGATTCCCTCCGTGGCTCACAGCTGCTCAGAAAAAGGCTGACTGCTGAGTGGCAACACAAGGGAGGGCCCTCGGGTGGGCATTTTGGAGGGGTGGCAGGATGGGGCTGAGGCCCCCGAGATGGGACCCTGGGACAGAAGTCCCCCGAGCATCGCTGCTGGGGTAAAATCAGTGCTCACGGGGCTGCGGGACAGGGCTCGGGGTGCAAGGGGCAGAGGCAGCCCCCAGCATCTCCCCATCCCTCCTTTCTACCTTCATGTGCACAAATGCAAGCGAGGTTTTGTGTATTTTGTTGTTGTTGTGTTGCTTTTTTTTTTTTTTTAATCAATAACCTTCCTTCCACCCCAGGAAAACATTAAAAAAAAAAAAAAATACAATAAAAGCCTCACCAGGCACCCTTGCCTCTCCAGAGCCTGAGCTTTATGACACTGTAGCTATTTATTGCTTGCTGTGTTTTGCAAATACCAGATGTGACGCTCATCCTGAGCAGCCTAGTTTAAGGCCCCTTGGTTATTCCGTAGATGGAGCTGCTATTTTAGACAAGACAGACGCGAAGCACAAACAAAACGTGAAGCGGACAGGGGGAAAAAAAAAGCCCTTGAAGCGCTGCGACGGCAACAAAATCCGTCGCGAGGCATCCATCCTCGTTTCTGGGCTCGGAGGAAGGTGAAAAAGCCAGGCAGGGCTGCAGTGCCCGGGGATGCTGCTCCTGGCAGCCGCGTGGGGCTGGCAGGGATGCGTGAGGCAGCTGGTGCGTGGCCACCTCTGCCATGCCGGCATCATCCGTCGGAGAAGCGTGCCTAACTCCCTCCCCGCGTCCCGCACGGCGTCACGGCGCTTTTGGGATGCCCGGCTGCAATTCCCACGTTCTCCTTCGGGACCTCCGTCGGCATCCAACTCCCCGACGGTCTCGCCACCGAATATTTCATCCCCTGCGTCCCGTAAGGGCTAAGGAACATGCGGACGCGCTCCATAAACCCACCATTAGAGATCCCCTGATGGAGATGGATTATAATTTGCAAATGATTAAAACACAATTAACGGCGGTAGGGAGGTACTCGAGGCTCTGCAAAGGAGCTCTGCAAATGAGGAGTTATCAGGACCTTCGGTGTCCTAAGCACCTGTCAATTCTTGGTTGAAACAAGTGCATTAGCCTCGTCCAATATCCATCTAACCTATCCACTCTCCCTTGCTCTGTTTCCCTGGCAACCATTTAAAAGTGCTGGAAAAAGGCACAGCTGCTTTCAAAAAATAAAAAAAAAAAAAAAGGAAGGAAAAAAAAAAAAAGGGAAAAAAGGATGAAAAAAAAGCAATATGATCTTTTAAGGCGCGTGGCTGCTTGTTCACTCCTTTCCCCCTTCTCTCTGCTCTGTAGGTGCCTCTGCTGTTTTCCCCAGCTCAAAGCTGAGGACTGCAGAGATGGAGGGGGCAAACCCCGGGGCCAACTCGAGCCTAAGACCCCACTGAAGAGGGGAAAAGGTGCCCGAAATGTCCCATTCCCCACGCTCCCCACCCCGCACATCACAGCAGAGCGCCGCGCACGGCTCTCCGGAGCGGTACAAGCGCAGAACTCCGTATTTCACAGCGCTCCTGTCACTCTCCGAGCAAAACAGCAGTTAACAAAGGTCAAAACCTGAGGCTGTCACTAACCACTCTGCTGCCGCCTGCTAAAGAGGGTTATTTCCCCCTCCCCTTGCCTTTTTTTCCCTGCTCCTCCCTGCCCGGCTGCCTGGGCAGCATGTCCCAGAGCATCCGTGCTGATGAGAGCGGCATTTGTCCTGACACCTTGGGGAGCAAAGGGTAGCAGGGAAATGGCAAGGAGAGGAGCTGTCACACAGCTCAGTGGCTGGGGAATGGCTCCCCAAGCCCGTCACTGCTCCTCACGGCTTCCAGGGGCTGGAAAAAGGGCGTCCCTTTCCCAGGGGTGAGCCAGAACCTGGAGCAACCCCGCTGGGGCAAGGAGATGGGTGGGAGATGGAGAGCTGGGCTCTTGAGGGCTTCCAGGAGCCATCACGAAGGGGGGATGCAGGGAAAGAGAATGCAAGGCTGGGATGGAGAGAAGGTGCTGCTTCAGAGGGGGTCAGTCCTGGAAAGTTTGGGATAAGAACATCCTTGGAGGAGAAAGAGGCTCCTGGTGCCACCTCTGAGCACCAACCTTCCTGCACAGAGGAGAGTCCCAGGGGAGCACAGCCCCGGGGGATGGCTCCATGTGAAATCAAGCTTCATCAGCTTGGCTTGGTCCTCACACCTATTTGATGCTCGCATACCAGCCTGGCTCCCAGAAAGCACAGGAATTGCTAAAAAAAAACATATCCCCAGTGCTTCGTGGCAATTCCCTCCCCAGTATCACCCACACGCGGTCCACCACGTGAGGACACGGCCTCTGTCCTCGCACAGAGCAGAAGCCTCACCCCGCAGGCTCACATCCACCTGCCTCCCGCACACGGGTTCTGTTTTCAGCTCCCCAGCCTCTGTCGAGCCTCGACTAATTAATCATCCCTCCACCCCGGTGAGATGGGGAGGTTGCAGAAGACACAAAACCGCGGCACTTCTCCGCGCTCACCGGGCACGAAAGGGGCTGCAAAAGGAGGGGAAAAGCACCCAAAAGAGGGGCCGGGCTGTGAGGGGTGGGGGGCTGCACCCGTGGGGGGCAGGGATGACATGGGTGGCGTTAATTAATTGTGTGGTTTTTAGCATCTTAAACAGAGGAAGGGGAACAATCCATTAAAGAACACAACAGAAGAAAAGGAAAAAGAAAAAAAGGGGGGGAAAAAAAAAGCACCAACAAAACCAAAAACAAAGGAAAAAAACACCCTAATCTAATGTTCTGCAAACACTGGGCACCCAAACAGCCTATCTTTGTCAGGAACCTCAGTTCCAAGAACCACTTACAGGCTTTCATCAACACATTATAATATTAATCAAGACTCATAATGCAGAGTGATTTGCATGCCAACAAATATATTTACACTGTAAATTGTTTGTTGAGAAGCCTCAGAGAAATATGCAATTCGCCGCTATTGAACTTGGGTAGCGGGGAAAAAAAAATAAAAGTACAAACTCCCTGTAGAGTTTGTTCCTTCTGGTTTTGGCACGGCTGCTCATTAGCATGCCTTCTGATTTCCACGCGGGCTCGCAGCCATTTAGCTGGATCACAGCGGTCGGGGATGGCAAGGCTCGTTGGGGGGCTGGGGGATGAATTCGGGATGCCGTCCCCTCCACGGAAGGGATGCTGTGGTGTTGAGGTTGTCCAGCACCAGCCCACGAGCCAAAATACGATGTGTCCCTGTGTTTGGGGACTCTGGATGGGACCGTGGGCAGCTTACCCAGCCCCAAGGCTTCTGGTTTCTGGGGGTGATACTGGATAAATATTGGGGTGACCCCAGAGAAGCCCCGATCCCGTGGAGGGCAGGAGGGATGCGGCACCGGGACCTGAGCAGCTGGGGGGCGATGGGAGAGCTCCCGACTCCCACAGCCCCTGCTGAAGTCAGCCCATACGCCTGAGGAGGAGCGACAGCACAGACCAACAAGCCCCTACAGCCCATTTTCCTGAAGGGGAGAAGAGGATTGTTCATTACCTGTGTTCTCACAGGTACGTGTCACACCGCACTCGATGTCTCCAGCCACTGGGGGACAGGACAAGACAGCAGGCAATGCAGAGAGCAGCAAGCACTCGAGGAGACACATCTCTTGCACGCCTGCACGCTCACACCACACTCATCCCAAGGGACCTTCTGCTCCTTCCTGACTCTGCTTCGCCCCCTCGCACCCCCATTTTCCCTACCACAGCCCCTGCCAGGTCTCCGGAGCAGGGGGGCACCAGCACACGGCGCTCTGCCGTCCAGCCTCTCGCTGCGCCGCCTGCCTGGGGCTCTGGGGCTCAGAAGGATGATTAGCCAAGGTGTTAGAGGAGAATTAAAATGAGTGTGCTGTGGTGCCTCTCTAAGCTGCTGAAGAGCCGATTAGCAGGAGGCATTGATCTCCTGGTTCAGAGATCTTCTAAAGAGTGAGGTGGAAAAAAATAATGGGCGGGAGGAGGGGGAAAGCTAATTAACACTTGCGGGGTTGCAAGCTCTCTGTGTGGAGCTGCGATTAATGGATGCGATGGAAGGTGCCCTGGTCAGCAGAGCAAGCGGTGTTTGCTCACCCAGTGGGTGTCCGTGCGGTGAAGGGGGGCCGTGCTCAGCCCACGCCGAGTGGGAAGGAGCCGGGGATGGCACCGAGGGATGGGAAGTACCAGCAGGGCACTCTGGTTCCAGGCACCGCTGTCCCCACGGGGTCCGGGCCATGCCGCAGCCTCCATGGCGCATGGTGCTGCAGACACAGGTCCCTCCGGTTGCGCCTGCTGCGTTTGCTCAGGCTGTGTAGGATTTAAATCCGAGCAGAAGCTGGAGAAGTGCCCCCACATCCAGCTCGCTCTCCTACCAGCCGGCTAGCGGCTGTTTTGGGATGGCAGTAGCGTTGTGTCGGCTCACACACGTGGTGCTCTCCGCAAACCCGCCGCGCGGCCATGGCTTCATCCCCGTGAGGAACGGGGGAAGGAACTGACAACACGGAAAGCACTTCTGTGGGGCAGAGAAAATCATGGGAATAAACTTTCAGGGCCCGTCAGGTGGTTTGGTCTGTTTGCATTTAATACTCCATTTCGCCACGCATGCAAAGTGCAGGGCCCTAATCCCTGCTCTGTAATTACCAGCATTAGAGGACCGAAGCCTAACGAGTCCTAACAATCCCCACCACGCACACACAACAATTTCCCTAACCTTCCCCATGTCGCAGCGTTAAGGAGAGGCAGATGCCTTCCGGCTCTCTGTTCGTGATGATTGCCCTGCGAAAACATCGGGGAAGGAGAAAGAGGTTGGCTGGGGGTGAAGGGGCATTTTATTTGATAAAATCATAAAGAGCAGTGCATCCTGCAGAGGAAGAATCTCCGAGACATAAATGTCAGGTTTATGAACAATTGAGCTGCTCTGTGCTTGCCCGAAATTGCTCTTTAAGGTCAGTGCTGTAAGTGTTCCCTTGGGCAAATGGACTGCGGGACGAGTGCCGAGCGGAGGACGACGGCTGGCCCGGCGGGGAGCTGACACCGAGGCAGGACCAGGACCAGCAATGGGGCAGGGAGGCACCCAGGCCACCCCAGTGCCACCTCCCCACACCAGCAGGGCAAACGTCAGCCCCGGGAGAGGCAAAGCTGTCGTCCCCTCTACACTGACAACACTCAGAGGTCTGTTTGGAGCCCAGGGAGGAACCAACAGGCCAAGCAGACCTTGCTAAGAAGCAAATATACTCTGAATAAAGAGAAAGCAGCCCAGGATGCTTCTGCTCCTCCAGGCTCAGCACCCCACGAGGGGACGTGTGACCTGTGAGCATCATCCAGCGGCTCAGGGCGTAACTCAGAGCAAGAAGGAGCTGGGGAACTGGACTTGCAAGCAGCCTCGATGGGAAAGATGCCGGCTTACGCAAGTTGTTTTGTACTCCTCTGGGTTGCTACAACGGGACTGTGACGGGCCATATGGTCTCGTCTTGACCCTTAAATCATCTTATGCCCTTCTAACAGCAGCGAGCGCTGTTGCTGGCTTCCATTCCTTGTTATTCTTGGCACTGGGAGGCCGGGCTTGCGAGGCAGCTCAGCCCCGTAATGAGATGCATCAGATGGAGACCATCTGGAAGGAGCATCTAACTTTAACCTTGAGGGCTACTTGGTAGAGGACCTTCGCCAGCAGAAGCCACCTTCCCACGGACAAACAGCCCACTCCCAGACGCTCCCTGGAACACGCCGGGGTCTGGGGAGCCGTCGACCTCCAAAGAGCCCAGCACCGAGCCTCCTGCTCCTGATGCCTACAAGACAGGCTTCCATCTGCTCCCTGCCAAGCCGCCACGTCCTCGCCTGGGGGCAAAGCCGGAGAGCGGGGCCAGGAAAGCGCCTGGAGTCACTCGGGGGAGGTGGGCAGCAGAGAGGCAGGTGGGTTGCGGCCGGAAGAAATTAATTATCCAGCACTTCTCATTGGGAAAGGCAGGAGGGGGCTGCAAGAGGCATCCGGCTCGGATCGGGGAGCTGCAGGGAATGAGTCCGGCCGCTGGCGTTTTGGACCTTCATTTCCTTTCCCCTCACCTCTTGCTCCCAATTTCCATTTGCTAATAGCAACCCTTTGCATTTCCATATTACCGTTTATTTAAGGACTCTGCACATCTGACAGATACCGCTGACAAATCTTGCCGGGCCTCGCAGAGGGAGATAAACTTTGCTGTTAGTGGAAAACTCATTTTCCAACCGATTCCGAGGCTTTCTGTGTTTGTTTTCATCCCAATTAGGGAAGAAACCCATAAAAATGGAAATTGTTCACACAGCAAGTTTCTGAGACAAGAACCTGCTCGGGGTGGATCAAAACACTGCACATCAACGTGGCCCTTTTAGCTCCCAGCGCCGACACCGCACACAACTTATTTTTCTTGAAAGAGCTAAAATGGCGTTCAAACCCGAGCACGGCGCCCATCAGCGCGCCAACACAGGCAGAAGTTTTCATTTTCGTGCTGACTTCCTCAAAAAATAATAATAAAAAAAGAAATCCTGGCAGACAGTGACGTGATGCACAAAGTCTCCCGACTTCAGTGCGAGCACGTTCTGCGCCGCTGAGATTTTCCTGATTCCTCCTTAGTTAGCACCAAAGCGGAGAGCTGAGGGAAGACAAGAGCAGTTCTACCCCCTGCCATTCCAAATGCTTGTCCCACTGCCAACCTCCATCCCAAGGAGCCTACCAGAAGTCCCTCTCCTTTCGACATCTCCTCCTTTGACCTACATGTACCACAACACATGCATTGATGCTCGCTTGCGCACACCAGCACCCACAAAGCTCCCGATTCCTGCTCTGGATGGGACAGGTCCCATGCCCTGTTATCTCACAAAGCCTCTCCTCCCCCCCAAAAGGCTAAAAAATGAAGTTTGTTTCCACCCACATCCCCAGCATCGAAACGGGAAAGGGAACACAAGCTGGGGGTCTGCCTGCACGACGTGGGCACTGTCTGCAGCTGATGTGGCACGAGCCGTGCGTGCCGTGCTTGGTGCACACTTGGAGGGCACCATGGATGAGCCTGGAGGTGACCCTGCAACGTTGGGGAGGTTGGGGAGATGTTCACAGGGAGGTGGCAGAGGGATATCCCAAACCCAGCTGCTTCTGGGGGCGAAAACACGGGGGATTCACACCACTAGCCTTAGGACCCCAATTTCACGGAGCAGAGCCCTGAAGCACCTCCAAGTGTGTGCTTAGCCTAGGAAAATCTATTACTTTAAGCATGTGCTCAAGTGCTTTGCTCAGTTGTGTTTTTGTTCTTTCCGTTTTTTAATTAAAAAAGAAAGGCCGAGGCTGTAAAAAGAGGCATTTGGAAGCTGCGCTCTCGCTCGCATTCATGGGATGAGGCAAAGTTCATTTGAATGGAAATTGAGAATCCAAATCCTCGGAAAGGCTTTCAAAAGCCCACCTTAAACGATTTTCTTTGTTCTTCGAGGGGTTAAACACCTCATTGGAGCCGGGATAGCTTTCCTGAAATAACTCCGCAGATCTCCACAAAGGCCACCCCGATAAAGCCGAGCACACACGTGCGGTTTTGTGCCCAGGAGTTTGTTCCAGGGTGGAGCAGGAGGGGACAGAAGAGAGCTCAAGAGCCCTGCTTGCTGTCAACATCTCCAGCCCCTTCTCTAGAAGCCAAGGCTTTGCCCCAAAGAAATCCCCAACCAGCCTAAGTACATCCCTGCGTCCCGACCCCAGGCACCGCTTGAAATTATTCGAGATGGATCAAGCAAATTGTTTCATACAAAGCGTTCCCTTGAGACACGCGGAGAAATAAAGATTCCTTGGGGGAAAAGAGGAAAAAAAAAAAAAAAAAAAAAAAAAAAA